>CAUYON010015665.1:0-45673 GCA_963573935.1 Arctocebus calabarensis
TTGTGTTTACATGGATGGAGCTGGAACATGTTCTTCTTAGCAAAGTATCTCAAGAATGGAAGAAAAAGTATCCAATGTACTCAGCCCTAATATGAAGCTAATTTATAGCTTTCATATGAAGGCTAAAACCCAATTATATCATAGGAATACAGGGAAAGGGGAAAGGGAGGGGAAGGGAGGGGGAGTAAGGGTGGAGGGAGGGCAATTAGTGGGATCACACCTATGCATCTTAGCAGGGTACTGGTGAAACTTATTAAATGTAAAGTATCAATGTCTTTATATAGTGTTCAAGAAAATGCCATAAAGGCTATCTGTAACAGTACGATCAAAACATTTCTGAATGTATATGAATCGTGCCCTATGATTGCACCAATGTACAGAATTATGATTCAATAAAATTATAAAAAAAAAGTGATTAAAATGGAAGAATAAGCAAAATTTTGAACTTGAGTCCTGTGGTAGCAGTACTTACCCTTTAGGTTTTGACGGCTTTCCTTTTACATCCTGGCTGTGGGACCAGAGTTCTAGACTTGAATTTCCCCAGTGCTTGTGGACCATGCGAGGTTCCATCATAGTGGGGGCGGGGGCATCTGGTGTAGGGTGGACTAGTGACCACAGAGAGGTGGGGGTAGTTAGTTGTCCATTTCCTGCTGCATAAGGCCGCAGGGTGTTCTTTCACCCACAGGACTCCAGAGGCTCTCAACTGAAGAGCTCCAAGGTTGAGTAGAGGGCAGGGTAGCAGCTGCAAACCTGAGTGCAGTGGACAGATTGTTGAAAAACATCTCTGATATGTAAGGGGGTGACTTACTCTTTTAATTTGTGCTAGAAATATATGCTACACATGCATGTTACCTTTGGAAAGTAATTTTCCTGGAGCCTTTTTCTCAAGTCCCCTGATGCCATCTCCATTCACCATTAATTTTCTAAAATTATTTTTGACAGCTACTTACATGTTTGAAGCTGGAATGGACAAAGGTACTTCAGAGGAACTTGGTAAGGCACTCAACGCAAGTCTTGCAGACTTTGTATTATCAGAAGAAGCTGTCCTTGATGTTTGGAAAGCCATTCGTGATGCCACAAAGATGACAAAATCGCCCCTCTCTGAAGAAATGAACCATTCTTCTTATTTCCTAAAAAGCCCCATGAGATCTACTCTGGGGTACAATAATTAGTACAATTAAACGCTGGTTTAATGAAAAAAAAATTTTGAAATGAGTGCAAAGAGTTCCCATATAATTCACACATAGTTTCACCTATTATTAACATCTTACAATTTGTATGGCCTATTTTTCACAATTAATGAACCAATATTAGCATATTATTGTTAATGAAGTCTACACTTTACACTGGTTTATTTTGCTTTATTAAAAATTTCATATAATAGAAAATTATTTTAAGGTGTATAATTTGGTGGCATTCACTGATTTCTCAATGTTGTACAACTACTACCTCTATCTAGTTCCAAAACATTTTCTCAACCCAAAAGAAAATTTCATACCCATCATGCAGTCAATTCTCATTCCCCTGTCTTTTCAGCCCCTGGAAACCACCAACCTGTTTTTTGTTTCCATGGATTTACCTTACCTGGATATTTCCTGTATAAGGAATTCTATAATATGCAACCCAATGCTCAGTGCCCATAGCTTAATGTTTAGGGCGCTGACCACGTGCACTGGGGTTGGTGGGTATGAACCCGGCCCAAGACAACTAAACAACAATGACAACAATAGTGAAATAGCTGGGAGTTGTGGCAAGAGCCTATAGACATAGATACTTGGAAGGCTGAGGCAAGAGGATTGCTTAAGCCCAAGAGTTTGAGGTTGCTGTCAACCTCAAACCTTGTGGTATCACAGCACTCTACTGAGGGTGATATAGTGAGACTCTGTGTCAAAAAAAATTATGTGACTCAATTTGGTTCTAGATTCTTGCCATAATGTTTTTGAGGTTCATTTATGTTGCAGGGTATGCCAGTAATCACTACTTCGTTATTATTATTATTATTATTATTGCCTGAGTAATTTTCTACTGTTTGTACATACCACATTTTGTTTGCCCTGTCATTCACTTATGGATGTATGTTTCAATTTTTGAGGAACTGCCAAGCTGTTTTCCATATTGGTCGCACACTTTTACATTTTCACCAGCAACTTTTCCATTTCTCCATAACCTTGTCAACACTTGTTATTTTCTGTTTTGTAATAGCCATCTCACTGGTTATAGTATAGTAGTTCATGGATTTAATTTGCATGATTGGAGTTCTTTCTGTCTTCCTGATACTAGACCTATTGCAAATATTTTCTTGTATTTGTAGGTTGTCTTTTCATTTTCTTGATAGTGTCCTGTGAGGATTCAGAGAAAACAGAATTATTACACACTGATGGTAGAAAAGTAAACTAGGATAGCCACGATGGAGAACAATATTGAGGTTCTTCAGAAAATTGCCATATGATCCAGTAATCCCAGTACTGGACAGTTATCCCAAGAAAAGGAAATCAGTATATGGAATAAACATCTGCACCCCAAAGTTTTTGCCACAGTATTCACAAAGGCCAAGATATGGAATCTACCTAAGTGTCCAATAATAATGAATGTATAAAGAAAAAGTGGTATATATACACAATTAGGTATTTTTCACCCATTAAAAAAAGAATGAAATCCCCTCATTCACAGCAACATGGATGGCACTGGAAGATATTATGTTAAGTGAAATAAGCTGGGAAGAGAAAGTTAAATACCACATGTTCTTACTTATATGTGGAAGCTAAGAAAAGATCTCATTGAAGTAAAAAGTAGAACAGAGGATACTAGAGGCTGGGAAGTATAGAGGGAAAAGAGGGATAAAGAGAGATTTTGTTAAATAATACAAAATTACAGCTAGGTGGGAGGAATGAATTCTATTGTTCTACCACTATAGGATGACTATAGTTAACAGTAATACATTATTTTCAAATAGCTAGAAGGAGACCATTGAATATTCCCAACACACAAATATTTGAGATGATAGATGTACTAATTACCCTGATCTGATCCCTGTGCACTAGACATACGTGTATCAAAATATCACTATGTACCCCATAAATATGTATAATTATTACATACAAACTTCAATTAAAATAAATTTATTCTGGACACACAATTCTGTCCATTTGGATTATGTATTTATCATTATGCCAGTATCACACTGTTTTGATTACTGTAGCTATGTGATCAGTTTTGAAATTTAGACATGTAGGTTCTCCAACAGTTCTTTCTCTCAATATTGTTTGGCTCTTTAGGGCCCTTTGAAATTTCATATGAGGATCACTTTTTCCATTTCTGCAAAGAAAAAGAGTTATTGGAATTTTCATAAGGTTTCCATTGAGTCTGTTGCTTGCCTTGGAGAATACCTGTCATCTTAACAAAATTAAGCCTTCCAATTTTTGATCACAAGATGCATTTCCATTTATTTAGATTTTCTTTAACATCTTTCATCAATATTTTATAGATTTTACTCTGCAAGTATTTCACTACCTTTGTTAAATTTATTCTTAAGTGTTTTTTTTGCCATAAATAAACTTCTTACTATCTGTTATGGTTGTAGATTTTGAGTTATAGTTAGAAATATCTTCTCTACCTTAAGATTATAAAAGAATATCCCCATATTTCTTTCTGTAACTTTTATGGTTTTATTATTATCATTTAAGTCTTCAATCCAATTTTGAATTCATCATGATAAAAAATGTGAGGTATAGGCCCAAATTATTTTTCCCATTTGTCTTTCCAATTGCTGTAACATTATTAATTGTGTAGATCTTTTTTCTCACTGATTTAGACACCTCTCTAATCATAGACCATGTGTTGCATTCTATATATGTTTGTACTTTTGTGACTAAACTTCCCATTTACTCCTTTGCTTCTCTCTTTGTACTCCAACACCACACTATTTCGATATTTGAGTCTTCATAATATGTCTTAACATCTGGAAAACCTAGTCTGACCTCATGTTTCTTTTTGCTCACAGTTTTAATTGTTATTCTTGTTCATTTCTTTCTTTTACTATAAGCTTGAGGATTATATTGTCAGATTAAAAGAAAACTTTGTTTTAGTTTTATAGGCATTACATTAAATTTAGAAATTAATTTAGAGTAGATTTATATCTTTATGATGTCAAGTCTTTCTATCCAAGAATATGCTAGGCTATTATATTTGTTCAAGTCTTCTGGTGAGGCTTTAGTAATATGTAAAATATTCTTTGTACAAGGCCAGTCCATTTATTGTTCTGTTTATTCTTTGATATTTTCATCTTATTCATTACTCTTATAAATGGGGCATTTTCTTTCATTGTATCTTCTAACAGGTTTGTGTTTGAAATCAGTCTAATTCATGAACAGAAAAATATGTCTACTCTCAAGAGAGAACAGGTAAAAAACTACAAAGTCTTTTCATTTTGCCCATAAAGATATATCCTAAATGGTAGTTTTTTTCATACTAGCATAAAATTTACCTTTTACTATAATTATAATTTATGCTGTAGATTTGAATTAATAAAGACTTACAAATATAAATGGATGACACTAAAGTTACAATATTTCTATACTGTGTTAGTGCAATATATTATTTAAATGTAGCATTAATATCTAAGCCTAACTTATGTACATATGAATATTTATGGGTGAAAACATATATATAAAAATACATGCTGACACATATACAAAATCTATACATATATCTTCCAAATGAAAATATCTTTGAGTTAATATTCCTCTGGTTTGTTCTGGTAGGCACATGATACATATTACCAAAATCTCAGTATTTCGTTTGTGGAATAAGGACTGCTTTGGAACAACTTTGAAGCCTGAAACAAGAGGACTCCCCTCGGTCATATATTTCAACTCCAATTGTCTTTTACTGGTAGATCCATTCATGGTATAAACTAGATACTTCTTAACTCTCCAAGAAATGGCTGGTTTGTGTCATTCCTCCCTGTAGTCTTCAGCAGAGTTTGTTTATTCCCTTTCCAAGTCATGCCAGCTTCACTTTGTATTCCCCTTGAAGATAAAAGACTATCCTAAACAACAAGGAAGTAGGTAGACAAATTAATTATTAGCACTTGTATTTCAGAAAAGATTTGCTTGCCACTTTCAGCCTTGTATCACTCACAAAATTCAGAACTTAAGAACTCAGCATGGTATCCAACAAAGACAGCTTTTGTTTGTTTGTTTATTTACTTGTACTTACTGAACTGGCTCAAAAGCTGTAAAATTTAACTTTATGTATGTATTGCTGGATGATTTTAAAAATTAATAGACTCGTACCCAACACAAATTGGCACACAATAAATATTTGATAGAAAACGGAATAAATGAATGAATAATGCAATACAAAATTACTTTCAAAATCCATTGTCACTATCTTAATTTTAACCTTCTTACCAAAGGAAGCACTTTTCTTTACTACTGTTAATAAAATCTGGGAGGACAGAAGTCTTGCCATCCGCTAGTATTAGCCTTTAATATTTCTGCATATCACTCTGTCTCCCCTTCTTATTTGTCCTTACAGGGAAGGATGACACTCCTATCTGGTCCTGTCCTAGTGGATAGGATGTATCCTGCAATGTCCAAGGAGAATCCAGTAAAAGAACAAGGCCGGAACAAAGGGAAACACAGCCAGCAAATGTTTGGAATGGTGAGTGGGACCACAGTGGTAGTAGTGGAAGAATAGTCACCAAACTTTCACTGACTACAGAACGTTCCATGCCCCCTAGATTGCCAAGCACACAGTAAACTTGAAGCCCACCATCCTTGTAGTCATATTGAGGAAATATAGGCCAGTTCTTCTGGTAAAAAAGAATATCCTAAGTGTCTACTTTTCACATGTCTCTGAAATGGAGTCAAGGAGTTAGAGCAGTCGTGGATTTCAATCCCTTAAAGTGCAGATTCAGTCTGAACATTTTTCTCAGGAACAGGGGGGAAATGTGACTAACAAGACAGTTATAGAGAAAATAGATAATTTTTTTTTAAATGTGTCCATTTACCAGCTTTAACTGCAAAATTATTCAGGCATTGTGAATCTTACTAAGACCTTAAAAAGTGGAGGGTAGAGGGTGAGTCACAGTGTGTGACACACCTTTTGGGGGTGGGACACAATTATAAAAGGAACTTTACCTAACAAATGTACTCAATGTAACCTGGTTCTTTGTACCCTCAATGAATCCCCAACAATAAAAAAATAAAAATAAAAATAAAATAAAATAAAAAGTAGAGACACATTAGGCAGTAATTTTCATAGCAGAGTCAGAGAAAGCCTTGACATTCACAGTCTCTAGGACAGACAGCATCCCTGCAAAGTCCTGAGTTCAGGATGTTAACCCACATCTTTGGAGAACTTACTGTGAACAAGGCACCTGCATCAAGTTCCTGACACACACCATCTCACTTAACCTCAAAACAACTCAGGGTAATACTTCTTCTAATACCCTATTTTATTAGTGAGGAAACAGGCAAAGAAAGACTCAAAACCTCAGTTACCAGTAACATTTGATCTAGGATTTGAATCTAGATCCTTTGCTCTGGAGTCCAAGCTCTTCAGCTACTATAATGCTTTAAAAGGAAGCTGATAATTTTTAAGCAAGAGGAACAAAGAGACAGATAAAAAAAAACTTTTCTTGAGTGCAAGTATTTTTTTTCTTTTTTTCCTCTCATTCAGCTGAAACACTAAAGTCTCCCCCTACTCACTCTCCTGTTCAAAATCATAACAGAAAGTACAACAAAACCACTTTATTTCACCAATCCATAGACCCCTAGGTCAATTTCCTTGTAGGCCTGCTCTAGATGTGCATACAGTGGTGAGCTATGAAAAAGGAGACCAGCTTTCCCGGGCAGCTCGAAGGATGCCACCCGCCTGGCTGGGAGGTCACAAGAAAGGCTGTCCCTGAGAAGCAGAGATGACTGATGGCCCAATATACGCGGGGCTCTGGAATGCTCTTTTATCTTGAGTCACCCTGCTCCCCGAGTCCCCAGCCTTCTTTTCCTCCCATATCTCATTTTCCACCCCTCATGCCCATGGATTGATTCTGCTTCCTGGTTTTGATTAGCCTGTCCCACAAACAACATCCACTCTGCTTTTCTGCACTTCCTGAGAGCCAAGAGGGCTCTGACATGAGGGAAGCACTCTATCATCATGATGGGAAGTGTCAGGTGCAGAAGATAAATGCAAATTTCATGGCACAACTGCCTCATTGAGCCAAGTTTTATGAGACTGAGAAAACTTGGAACCTTATGCTGTGGGGCCATTTGGTTGGCAGGGAGCAGAGCAGACTTTATCCAGCACCGTCTGTTGGCAGTTCCAGTGTGAGATTTATACAGTGAGTTGGCAATTGCTTTGGCTATCGAGGCTACTGCTCAGCCAGCTGGGGGCCTCTCAAGTGAAGGAAGAGTAATGGCGTTGAGTTCTGGCAGAGTGTGTTCCACCTAAGTGCTCCCATCACAGCTTTGGAATCCTACTTTGCCCCGGAGAGTTGGTCCCAATGAGGCAGCCCCATGCACAGAGGCAGAAGTCCCCAGGTTTCTAGTCACTCTTATCCAATGAATACCACACTGATAAAACCTGTTCCAGCAAAGTTGGAGCAAGCAAACGATTTCTCTGGTAGGTCTGTCTTGCTGTTTTTGTCTGAGTTTGTAATTTTCTATTATAGAGGATGTTGTTCCATCTGTCTCCAAATCTGTTATCCAGAGGGGGTGTCCACCTGGGAGAAAAAGTGACATAATGGCAAAAAACTCAGATCCTGAGCCAAAGCGACTGATTTCGAATCCAGCCTTCTTCCTTTTCCAGCTCTGTACAACCATGGGCAATTTTTAAATACTCTTTGCATCTCAGTTCTTTTTGTTAAAAGTGGGTGCAATAGCCGTACTTATCTTACTTATACCAATTGAGTTAAAGAACAGAAACGTAAAGCTCTTAGAACAAGACGTGGCTAATGGGAACCACTTGATGAACTTTGGCTGCTGTTACTTTGGCAAATGCACTTTCCCACTTCTTGCATGGTTTGGTTTCCAGCCCATCAGAGTCGGCCTAAAGCTATGTGACCACATGAGAAACATCTAAAGAGACCCTTCTCAGCCCTGCCTGGAGGCTTGTATTGAGAACCACATAACTCAGGGAGCTCCTCGGCTCCGGAATTCTGGGCTTGCCGATGATGGTGCTGAAGAGGGGGAAAGCATGTGAGTCGTGAGTAGCTCTCTAGTCCTTGGGAACTGCACAAACTCACCATCTCCTTTCCACAGGTAGAGTAGACCCAGAACTGAAGGTTAAGGATATAAACATCTTTTCTGATGCCCCGTTGTACAATGGTAGCAAAGACCCACACCCATTCTTTAAAAGTAGAGTGAAATTCTTTGTGGCGATAGCTCTAGATATTGAGGACATAGGCAATGATTCACAAAGGAGGAAATTGAGGTCTAAAATGAATGATTTCCGCAGTTCCACAGCCAGACAAAAGAACAGTCAAGATTAGAAGCCCAACTCTAAGTTCCTAACTCGGTGTGGCTTTCCAGGGCATCCCCCAGAACATCTGCCACCTCACGGAATGTTGTTTCCTTTTGAACCCCTGTCCTTTTCCTCATCAGAATCCTCCGTTCTCTGGGGACTGGCCCTTGACAATATCTAAACTGTCCAGGCATGTAGAGCCTCAGACTAAGAAGCATCCACACATCAGCACCACGTTTAGAGAAGATGCTCCTTGGTGTTTTGGCATAAGGAGCCTCATTAATGAGGGGATGGAGGGGAGCCTATTAAAGTATACATTTGTCCCTGAATACCACTGAGGTGGGAGGGAGATTGGTTCCAGGGCCCTTGCAAATACTCAAGTCCCTTACATAAAATGGCACAGTGTCTGACCTACACACACCTTTTGGTATAACTTAAATCATTTCTAGATGACTTATACCTCCTAATGCAACGTAAATATTATGGAAATAGTTGTTATACTCTGCTGGTTTTTCTTTGTGTTATTTCTATAGCTGTGTTTTTATCATTCTTATTTTTATTTATTTATTTATTTTTTAGTATTTGTGATCTATGATTGGCTGACTCTGCAGAGGCAGGACCTGCAGATTGAGAGGGCCGACTGCCTACCAGACGTCCAGCTACACATTTCAGATGCTATAGAAAAGCATTCACCGTCCTGCCTGCCCTCCAACAGCCTCTGACCATTAACACAGCATGGAAGGAGCAGGGGAGCCAAGAGGGTGGTAAAGGGTGACTTCTGAGGCTTTGGCACAAGTGGGAGGAACTGGACCTGTTTGGTCTTTTAGGTTTTTCAGTATACTCTGGAGAATTACTGCTTACATAGTGTATGACACTTATTTAAGGCAAACTATACTACAATTTTTCCCCCTAGGTATTTTGAAAGGAATCTTCAGATAGCCTCCTATCATTTCCTGTAGAAAGATTGTTTCAACTATGCAACTTAAATAGTAATAATAGTAATAGTGACCCGAGTAGCCATCAGTCACTGAACACCTATTACACACCAGACCCTCTGCTCGGAACTACAAGTTGACAGACGGTTCCATTATGTTCCAGACGTTCAGAGGGAGCCCTGTCTTTCACGAGCTGCAGAGCTCCTCGCAGGGAGGTCTCCTGTTTAGCCTCACTAACCTCCCCTCGGAGGAGGGGGCCTGCCTCGGGGGTCCCAGATGACCACACAAAGCCCAATGCATGAACATGTCCTACAACTTCCTGAGGAAAGAGCCTTCCAGAACTCACACACCAAATAAAATAGTTACGGGGAAAATAAGAAAAAAAGGTTTGGGTTTTTTTTTTAAATCAATTATACTTTTAAATGATTTTTTTCACACAATTTATTAGAACAAGAAGAAAACCCCCCAAAGTTCTGAAGAAATATTAACATAACACGCCTGTAACTCATGCTGTGTTTAATGAGAGGTGCTGTTTTTCCTGCCATGGGGGCCGTAGCCCAGTGAGTGATGGCTCTGAAAAGGGTCACATACATATTCATCAAATTCGACATGCACATGTAAACTGGTTTTAATAGGCCATGACAGCAGAAGTTGTGTCAGGCAAATAGCTGCATGCACGCTCCTTCCTTCCACTGGCATATTCAGCCATTAACGCTCTGGTATCCATGGATGAAATATGAGCTTGTTAACTTAAGACCATCAGTTGTTGATGCTCGGTGGCAGCCGAGGGACGAGATCTTCTCTGCTACTTTATTAGGGGTGAAGCTTGAACTTCAGGATGTTCATTTTACTTAATAGTGTCATTTATACCATCCTGCCCCCTGAACCTAGAGACCAGAAGATGCATAAAAAGAGTTCTGACAGAAATTGCTACTATACCCAGTCCAAAATAAAGTCTCTTATGGCCCCTACTCTCCCACTATTGCAGGTGGCATGGGTTTCAAAACTTTTTCTTAATACGTTTCCACACAAGATCCATTTTCTTCAAGTGTGGATCTTGAAGTCTGAAGGCTGTCGAGGCGTGCATACTAGTGGGTTAAGTGAGCATCAGCAGCAAATAGGAGCTTGTTGTTATCTGATGAATGCATTGTCCAGTTACCAGGGAGTTAAATTATCGCAAAGTAACTGAATGCTACACTTGATTCATTAAAAAAAGAGCGAGAGAGAGCGAGACCATCAAGTAATGAAATGAGACGTTTATTTCTTTTAGAAGCTACCATATAAGACAGGATCCCAAAGCTGTTATTTCAAGAGACTCAAGTCCAGAATTAGCACCGACAGATTGTCTTGCTATAACCCCTGACTACCTCAACCACCAACTTCTGGCTACCTGTATCACAGAGGTATCTTTAATAGATCGTAGACATTTGGCTTCTGTCCATCAAGTTTCCCTTTGGATTAAATTGGTGTTTGGCTTTTCTATAGAACAAATGTATGCATTTCAATCACCTAGGTTCTGAGAGTAAGTAATGGGATCTGGGAAACGGTTGTCTTTAAGTAACATGTCGAGGAAGAGTTTCTTATCCTGGAAGCTAATCCGTCATTCACAGTCAATCACATCTTATTTTTGTGATTGACTCCTCTTCTCCTCCAGCCCCATCCTTTCCTGCTTCTTCTTCAAAGCAGTAACTAATCTTTGCAGAAAACTTTTCTGCCTTTTATGACCAGCAAGAATGCCAAATCTTCACATGCTTAAAATAGAATCAACTTGAGTTGCTAAGATAGTAACTAATGTCATAAACTACTTCACCCACTAATTAAATTATGCAATGTGGTAAGAAAATACATGCAAAGAGTAATTAGTTGAACAAATTAACTGGATGTTTGACAGTTTCTCATAAGTATGTTTCCCTGGGCAGAAAGAAATCTATGTGTGATGTCTGTCTTTCACATTCCCATATTCAGTTGTGGATGAAGAATACATTGGGTGCTACCCTATGGGTACTGTGCAGTCAACAAATGTCTCAAACCACAACAGTAAAAGCAACTGGCATCAAGTATTATACTCTTTAAGTTAACAATCCCAGATCTATTTCTGAGTTTTTCAAAGGAATATATTCATCTAGAGTTGGTGTCTTGGGATAGGATAACCTAAGCGAGATCGTAAGTAACACAGACCCCCCCCTTCCTTGTAATAAGGGAATGGCCCAGTATCATTTGTTCCCATGCTGCATTACAGTACAGTGATTTTTATGCCCCCCCCTTCCACACATGTAAGAGTTGTTGGTGCATGTACATGTTTTGACTTACTCTTGATTGAAATGATCATCGCCATGTATGTAGGTCACTACGAAAGTTTTGAGACAGACTGTGTTATGGGTCATTATTTCCCTTCCAAGAAACATAGTCAGTGTGTCCTTTCTGATTTACTCGTGTAAATTTCAACTCATTCAACTTAGCAGTCAGTGTTGCTTCATCTGTGTCCATCTGTGTGGATTTTACATTTCTTGATTTTTGTGTATCTCAAAATGTTTGTAATTACCCACATAAATAAGTGAGATGTCTTTCATATTTTCCCAGTTCTGGCTTAGGCCCATTGGACCACTGGTGCCAAAGAACACAGAACTCAATTTGCTTAATTTCTGCCTTTTCAGGAAAAATAAGAAAAGACCTCCATTAATAACGGTTCTAATTACATTTCAGTGCAACTAAGAGACACATCTGTAGAAAGCAAAGTTGCTTTTGATAATGGGTGAGCAGAGAAATGAAATGAAGGGCCAGCTCTTCTTTGGCTTTGCTGCCCATTACTAAGAGTCAGGAATGACTGGTGCACTTGGCTGATTCAGAAAAATGCCATCTGGTATAGATATCCTTTCAACTCATTGGGAGGAATTCAGGATCATGGGCAATAATTGAAAGTTGTTGTCTTTGGGGTGGCATTTTATTTCCGTCTTTTTTTCTACTTAGCTTCTGGAAACCAGGCTGTCTGTGCTAACACACATCCACTTATTCTACCTGTGTTCACACTTCTGACAAATTCCCCTTAAGCTAAGAGTGTGCACCCATAAATAATGTGCAGTTTGCATTCATTCTGCTTCAAAGTGCTGTAAACATCAAGGTCTAGTTATCAGAGGTGCATGCCTGGTAACAGAGGGTCATTGAGAACTAGAAGCAAATGAATTGGAATAAGCAGAATGGATGGTGTTGTCGGTCATAACCGAATGCTGGGTCTGAATTGAGGCCACTCAAAGTAGATCACATATGACTTTAATCCACTGCTCTGCCCAGCTTTCTCGGAGGATAAATCTGTCTCCAGTTTTTATTTACATATTATCATTTTACCGTATGTCACTGTCATAGTTTCAGACTCGAGTAAATCCACGTTTAAATAGCGATTTGTCTCCTTTTGATAGTAAGTATTCTTGTAAGTGGTGGTTAGGATTAAAGGGAATTTGTCAACAATAGGTAAAGGGGGCTATTTAGGATTAAATGAAATTATACACTCAGCCAAGAGAGCCTTCAATGGGAAGCTCAGTCCGGCAGGTGCCAGTTGTCCCACAAATTCCCCCTTTGAAGGTACAGTGATAATTCCCTGAAAGGAGAAAGAGAAAGGAAGAGGTGGAGAAAGAGCTCATACTAATGTTCTCAGCTCTCCAGACTCCCTGGGAGGGGCAAATCCCGCTCCACACAGCCCTGGAGACGCCACCACTTAAAGGTTAGCAAAGAGTTCTTTTGAGGTGACATTTAAACCTTTAATAGCTCCCAGCCAGTTTGAGCAGGAGTAATTTCCCCTCACTGGGAGCTGGGAGCTGGGAGCCACGCACTGCTCAGTTACCTGTCTACAGAGGATGCCAGGGTGTGGATGAAATCCAAGTAGGGTGATTTGGGAGGAGGGGCGGAGCCCGCCAGTGTCTGGGGGGCCCTGCCCTCCGCCCTAATTGCACCAAAGGCCGAAAAAGCTTCAGGTTGCACATTAGGCCCTTGCTGAGATTAGCAATTATAATATCAGTTTCCCCCAAACAGGGCTGAAGGAATGGCTGGGGGAGCAGAGGTGACTCAAAGTTTAGTAAGTCTCAGGGAAAGTTTACCGGCTCCTGCTGCTTTCTGGCCCACAAATCTGGCCTTTCCACTACTCAGCACTGGCCGCAAACAGTGGGAATCCTTTTCAATCACTCTTAGAAACACTTCATTTCTGTCATATCTGACCCTTGGCAAACTGCAACTCTGCGAAGAACATTCTTTCCAGAAAGGAGCCAGACATCATTCAGCTAGAGACGATTTACTGTGGGACATGGAGCTTATCTGCTTTCGTTGCCCCACGGAGCTGCTCAGCCTATTAAAATGGATTTTCCTTTTGCACAAGTGAGCTGGTGGGAGGGTCCTTCCCAAGAGGCAGAAAGAGGGGTCCGGGCCAGCCCTGGACTTTATCGACTTGTCATCTGGCCCCCTTGCCCTGAGCTGGATCTTTGCAACATCCTGCCTGCTCAATCCTTGCATTTGTAGCTTGTCTTGAAAAGGGAGGCTTCTATTAAATGTCAATAACAGTCACTTTCTCCTGCATGTCAGGGCAATGGTGGTGATGGCCCCTTCCAGTTTTTGCTCATATTTAATTTGCCTGAACACAAAAGAAAAAAGTAAAAACTAACCCAAACACCAGAAGCTTGGAAACAACTTACATCAGATGAGAACACATATCCCCAGCTTTCCCTTACACAGGATACGAGAAAGCATTTGGGATTTTAAGTCTGTTGTTGCCTCCGCCACCCAATTATCCACCATGGGAAGTCTAAGCAGTGCTAAGAGGGCCATGTCTCACCAATATCCCATGTGGGAACCTTCACTTGTTATTAGTATTAATCTTATTTTGATGGAGGGAAGTAAAAGAGAATTATTGTTTAGTGGTATGAGAGTTCCTTTTGGGGATAGTAGTGATGGTGGTGATGGGTTTGCAACATTAGGAATTTAATGCCACTGAATCGTACACTTACAAATGGCTGAAACGATAGGCAGTGTGTTATGTACATTTACCATGATAAAACCTTACTCTAACTGGGTATTGTGTTACTTTTGCTTATTCTTGATAACTTTTCTCTTGCAAAATAAATTCATGGATGCGGTATGTTTTTTGTATTAAATAGATATGGATAGTAAGAAAAGACCTGTCAAGGAAATGAGATATCTACACATTAAAGAAATAAATGAATAAATTAACCCCCCCAAAATATTAATCTAATGTTAATATCAATAATTAATCTAAATTCAGATCACATACAGCCAAGATGTCTGAGTGGTGGTTTTTCTTAGCATCTTCTCCTGGGGGCAGATTGTCTGCCAGGTGACCACTCAGGGTAAGGATGGCCGAGCCAGGGACTAAACACCAACCTGGCCCTGCTTCCAACGCAGTTGGACACAACAATGAGCTGGCCAGAGCCAGAGTGTGGAAACCTGGACAGCCCACTAAAAGCAACACCTCATGGAAGTGGAATACTCAGATGCTTCATGGGCACTGCAAATTAGGCACGAGATGGGCCCAAGTAAAAATGATGAGAACTATCGTCTCACAATGATCCACAGACATTTAAAGGGGTGGGAAATATGGATTTCCAGAAAACCACACGTATTTGGGAGAAAATAGAGGTCATTCTCCAGAGGCTTTGATCTGTTAGTTGGCATTTCGCAGAAGGTGGCCAGTGCAAGCTGGGACCAATTAATTTACACCACTTTGTGTGGGAAAGGCAGCAAGGCCTGATGTGTCCATGACTAGTCTTAACAAAAAGTAATTGCACAACATTAAAATAGTTCATAAACGTTATGAAATTGATCATTTATTTGAACTTTTCTAAGCACCAAAACCCATTGAATGTGTTTTCATGAGTTGTCGTGATCAATTCCTGTGACTCTATGTTTTTGGCATCCTTTTAAAAACCCAGGGCAGGGCGGCTCCTGTGGCTCAGCGAGTAGGGCGCCGGCCCCATATACCGAAGGTGGCGGGTTCAAGCCCAGCCTCGGCTGAACTGCAAAACAAAAAAATAGCCAGGCGCTGTGGCGGGCGCCTGTAGTCCCAGCTACTCCGGAGGTTGAGGCAAGAGAATCGCTTAAGCCCAAGAGCTGGAGGTTGCCGTGAGCAGTGTGACGCCACGGCACTCTACCCAGGGCGATAAAGTGAGACTCTGTCTCTACAAAAAAAAACAAAACCCAGGGCAGTATAAAATTTGAAATTCAAGCCATATTTTGTTTCCCAAATAAGAATTGAAGCCTTGAGTTGATTTTAGGCCAGAAGCTATCACCGAGTCTCAAGTCATTCATTAATGCTTTGGTTTCAGGAGACTGGCTGAGCACATGGTTGAGTTCCTTCTAAAAGAGTTGTGAGTTGGCTGACATTCATTACCTTGAGCTATACACACGTTACAAAGTGGCCCCCATCTGAATAAAACCTCCCATGGCCACGTCAATGGGATTTCATTCTATTTCTCTCTTTCAACACTTGCTGGGGTTTAGGTCTTTACTGGCAAATACTCTGCTGAACCCAGAGAACTCTGAAGTGAGCCATGGGACGTATTGGAGACGGAGACTCTGAACTTCCTGAGGTTGCAGTGCACTTTCTAATGCACCTAAAGGCTGTGCCTAGAAGCTGTACAGCTCAAGTTCTATTGTTCCAAGAGTCAACAAACTGTCTCCTCCTATCTGGGATAGAAGAATGAACTCATTGTTGTTTGGGATATGACTCCCAAGCGGTGCCATGTCGAAAGACAAGACCATGTCAGTAGCAGATTACTTAATTCAGGAAGAAAAGTAATCTCAAACAGATCAGCAAAATTATTTACCTGATTTTTCATAATCCAAATACAATAGCAAGAGGAAGCTAGTCTGGGGCTCCCCCGGCCTGCCCTTCACCAGGACGCTCATCTGACAGACATGGAGCACAGAGAGGTGACAGGTGGATGACCACCTCATGAGCTGATGGAGATTTAGAAGCAGAATGATCCCAGAAACAGGCATAGAACTCTTTGACCCCTCAATCAAATCCAGGAGGTAAAAGAGATTATAGAGGAAAGAAGATTATTAGTTGAGAAGAATATTTTTCAAGAGAGAGTTTTTCCTGAGAGTATTCTCCCTCAATCAAATCCAGGAGATAAAAGAGATTATAGAGGAAAGAAGATTATTAATTGAGAAGAATATTTTTCAAGAGACAGAGTTTTTCCTGGGTTGCCATTTCTTCTTCTATTTCAATGGGTGGGTGGATTGGGGTGTTCCTCCTTACCTAACCAAGTGAAGTGAAGGGCATTTCAGAAGACTACTTAGAACTCAACCTCCTGTCCCCTAACTAATGCATGACTCTTAGGATATTGAACCAGGGTCTGACTCCAGTCTCAAGAACCTAGACAGCCAGACATGACCAGCTGCCTACATTGGTGGTGAGAGAAGAGAGACTGGCTTGTCCTACCCAAGTTGGCCTGATAAGAGATGCAGGAGTGTTTCCCCTGGATCACAGGAGGGATGTGTAGAGGAGAAGGCCAGCATGGGATTGTGTTGGGTTCTGTCCCATAGGATCTCCTGAAACAATGAAACCACAAGGTACAGGTGTCCCAGCAGGGTCCAGAGGATAAGAACTATCAGTGAATATCTGGAATGAAGTTTCATTCAGCTGGTCAGGAGCACTTCATAGAAAAGAGCTCAGCAAGGAATCTCTCAAAATAGCACATCAGTGCCCGCAGGGAAAGAATGAGTTTTCCAGGTCCAAAGGATGAAATTCTTCTCAGCTAAGTGACGTCTATCCTACCCCCTTTTCTCTCCCCACTCTGTCACCCCCACTTCAACCCCCAGGTGGGAGAATAGCTACAAGTGGAAAGTGAGAGGAGGCTGTGCCCACTGCAGGCTTTTAGCCTTGGACAGGTACTGGTTAGAGTTGAGAAGCAACTTCAAGTAAAGTCAAGCTTTGGAGTTCTGATGAGATTGGATCTTTTAATCACTTTGTGACTTGATCCTGTGACTTACTGTCTTGAAGTGACCCAAACACTCTTTGTTACTATAAAGTGACTGGAATTGTTGCAGGTGTCCGAAGTTTTCATTCAAGGCAGAAAAAAGTAAAGTAAAATTGCATGGAAACCATCACTTCACCTCAATATACCAGTTAATCTACCAACAACAGTACCATTAACAAGGACATCTTTATTAACGAGGATGTGAGGGTCTAAGAGAGCAAACCAGGGTCTGACAGAGAGGGGAGAAGACATACAAGTGAGAATTGAAATACAGTCCAAGCCATAAATGCCTCTTGAGAAGATATATGAAGTCCTTCAGGAGATAGGCTTGATGTCAACACCAGGATTCCCATCCCAAGAAACGTGACCTTAGAAATGTCTCGTTTAATGACTGTCAAACCTTTGTAAGTTAATCACCCAAGAGATTGCAACAAACTGGTCAACATAAGGAGGGGGTCACCATAAGGAACTAGGCCTCCTGTACTGATGCAGACATGTGGCACATGTCTGGTCTATGAAAATTCGGTCACTGAACAGGGTGGTCAGTATAGGGAGGTGGTCAGCTATAGAGGTTCTACTGTATAAGAAAATTTATGGATAAGTCTACCTTAACTATGTTTGAGCTATTTTCAAACAGCTTTTGTTTTTTCTAAAGTGGCAATTATATAACTCCATGTAACTGTTGTCAAAACAGAAGTAGCCTAAAATACAGCAGTTTAGTAATTCTACTAATGATAGTTAGCGACCAGTCAATTGTCACCCTTCCAGATTCAGTTGACAATGAGCACACAAAGATGATGTCTTATGTGTGTATCTAGTCATCCTAAGTCTGTTATACATTCTGTAAGATGAAATCATGTTTTATCCCTTCACATCTAATAAATATTTGTTAAATAAATGCAAGATTAAATAAAAGATGAATAAAATAGGTAGTCAGTTATTCATATCACTTTGATTCTCATCCTCTAACAAGCAGAATCTCACCTCTACCCAAATTATCCAGATAATTGGCTAGTAGAACACTAGCTATAGAAAGTAGAATTTATTTGCTAATTGTCAATTTTGTTATATTATTACATCTTTTTGACTCTGTGCCATTGAAATAAATGCAAGCCACAGATCCTTATGAAAGGAATTATGGGTAAGCGAGGTAGAAATATATCTTAGTTAATTATTATCCTGAAAGAAGAAATGTGACTTGGTTCAAACCCTGTAGTCAAATATTTTTTATTTTGTAATTTGGGTTCATCACCTAGGACTGAGGTGAGAGGAAATGTAGAGAAATAATTCACATTTCCAAGTGAGAAAGTCATCTTCTTAGCCCCAGGAAACAAACAGGAGGTCAGTGTTCCTATTCCCTGGACCTGCTTGCTTCCCAGTGAGCATGGGAACTGGGGACTCAGGGGCCTCCATCCAAGAGAAATGTATACCTGAAGACCTAGTGGATAGTTTGGTATTTTCAGAGAAGCAATGGTTGTACCCTATTTTGCTTCCCTGGTTGGGTCTGCCTTATGTAGATAACCCAGCATCTCTCTTTGTCCAAAATAGGCCTTTCTAGGAACAAAGTAAAGTGAAGAATGAAAACCTACCAACCAAATGTAATTGGCAAAGAATCATTTTAGTCTCAGAGAACTCTTTTTTTTTTTTCCCCTCTCATCTTTCTCAGTTGTACCAGTATGGTTTTGTCAGAAACAACATTGGTCAGATACTAAAAGAATCCTTCTGGGTCTCCATTAGCAACACTTTTTTTCTGCAAGCTTGGCCACAGCAGGCTCTGGCCCCACTCTCAACAATCCTCTGAGAAAACAACCCAGCGTTCAACTACCACAGATTTATGGTATGAAAAATGGCATTTTTAAGGACCTCTGAAAAATGTTAAGAAATGAACATGGTTTTACTGTTATTTTCCACAGCAGGAATCTCAATTTGTAACTACTACTTCTAATCAATTTGGGAACTGCACACAGAGCTAGAGAAAAAAAAACATGAGCCCTCATGCAACACTCTTTAGTTATCATTCTTTGTTACAACTGTCTTTCTACATCAAATATTGCCTGTAAATGTGTAACTTTCTACCCACTTTTGTTTTAAGTCTCCAAAAGATATTGTTGCCATCCCAGGGCTAGGAGCTAACATATTTGTGTCCAAGATAGAGGACTGTTTATCTTTCTCAAAGCAATTTTTGCTGCTATGTTGTGTAAGTATAGATGTGTTTTTGATTACTTATTGAAAGCCAAGAAATATGTTTTGAAGCAATTTGTTCCTTAGAGCATTGTGTCCACCTCATCACAGCAACAATGCCTATTACTGCTCTCTTTGTGATACTGAGAAAGATAATTGATGTTCTATTAGTACCTTTATCCATTTCAACCCTCTGTGGCCAAATCGGGTCAAACAGTTGGCATTTGAAATGTTTAGCACTTAAAATTCCAGCTAGAATAGTGACAACATGACTTAAACACAGACATTCTTTCGCAAAGAACCCAAAGAAAAAAGAGAACTTTAAAGTTTCAGCAACACTTCATAGACATGAAATTGATCTCCAACCCAAACAACCCTATGCTCCATTACCATAGAATAAATTTCAGGGCTATTTAGGTAGAACATAAAGTTTAGAAAGTCATGTGACTGAAGACTCCAAGAGCAAGTAAATGCATCAGGGGTCAAAGGGCACAGAGCTGAAAGAAACATCTGGATTCCATCTTTTGAACTTTTAATGGAAACACTGATCACTTGGCGCACATCTGGGGGTTTTGACAAGAAGAAAGTGTGGGGTTCTTTCTAGGGGGTTTGCTCTAGTTTACTGTCCACCCTTGTGTTGGACATGTGTTCCTTCATGCAATATATTTATTAGTTGTAATATTTGAGATATATTAGAATATTACTGAAACTATGTTGCTTGATTATCTCTTCAGTGGAATAGGGTTTTGATGTTTTAGTTTCTTTTCTTGGAGTATCCCAGGAAAAAGTTAAGGAACCTGCTCCTCACTGCAGAAGCACTTTCCCTGGGGAAGCTGTTCTTATCACTCAGCAGGGAGAACCATTTTTAAACTCACCATGTGGTAACCAAGGAAGAGGCCTGTAGCATTCAGCCAAGCTGGCTCACTGCCTACCCCCAAATTAACTCTCTCAGACATCTGCATATGAAAAACATCTCAGAAAAGCCTTGAAGACCCTTTACAGCAAGTGACCTGACTTTTCCCACATTGTTGCTGTCTGAAAAATGTGTCTCCAGCACAAAACAAAAATAATGCAAATTTCTTTGCTGGAGAGTTGCATGGTTTTACTCTGTATCTGTCACTAACTGGGGACCCACAAACAAGTCATTTAAATTCTTTCGACTCCAGTATTTTCATTTATAAAACTATGGTCCTGGACTACTTGTTTTAGACTACTTTGTTTTCAGCAATGAAAGTATTTATTATTGTCCTCTACAGGGGTTGATTCTTGTCCTAGATCTAGCACTAAAAATCAATTTTATAAATCCTATTATTTAAAATGTACCTTCTATTTCTGCAGCACTCTCCCATGCATTATTTCCCTCGATCTTGTGAGGTAAGTGTGACAACTATTATCCTCCTCATTTCAAACTGAGACCACCAAGGCTTCAAGAGTTGAGGAGAAAGGAAATACATTTCTTTCCAGCACAGCACTCTTCCCAGGATTCAGGGTATCTTTCATTTCCTGTGACTAACTCCAGGAAAATTAGGTTCCTCAATTAGCAAGACCCATGTCACAGGAAAGCTGATGGACAGCATAGATGGTAAACCGAGGAAGTACTTCCAGAATTCTGAGCGAAAGGGGGCAATTGCTATTTTTCAAGGTAGAATTGGACAAATACACCAGAGAAATAATTGAGTTGTAATAGAACACTTTTCTAGACAGGAAAAGAAAGGGCCTCGTTTTCAATAAAAAGAGGCTTACCATTAACCAATCAAAATTCGTGAAGACATGAACATCTAGATATTGTGTGGATTTTATTTGAATTTCTGAAGTAAAGAAATAATTGTATATACTTACACGTATTAAAATAGGAGAAAGTAAAACATAGGGGTTAAGAGTTCAGAGTTTGGGGTCAGAAATGTAACTTTTCCATTTACTCACTGTGAAACTATCAAGTTTAGAAAATCTCTAATCTGTAGTCTTAATAAGATTTGTGAGGATGTTGCTTTTATAGTTCGAGAACAGACACTCATGTAAAAGGAAAATTTTAACATCTGGAATGTTTCATTGGAGATGAAAATTATGATTCATAAACTTAAAACACAAGGGATTGTGTGATCAACACATTAAATAATACAGAAAGCTAAATAAGAGAATTACTGGATAAAGACGGGGAACTCTTCCCAAACTCAGGGAAAACATGCATTATATTTATGTAATGAAATAAAATATATATACCAGAGGCTAGATAAGAGAGCTCTGGAAGAATTCTCCAAGGGCAAAAGAGTAAGGAGAAGAAAAGCAATGGACAATGATGTGAGAGAAAACTTTCCTGTGCTAGAAGAAGATGAAAAAGTATGTAAAAAGAAGCATCAAATATTTGATAAAATTAATTAAAAGTGACCCTCAGTTAGCCATTGCTTAGTGAAACTGTTGACTTTTGAAGATAAAATATGCCACTAGTGTAACATATAGCTAGACAGATACACTTATCCATTCATGTATATATAAATATACAAACTATAACAAATATTTACATATGTACAAACTATAATAACAATAAACATATAACATACATACATATGTAAGGCTGTCATTGTCTTTTGAAATACTGTTTCCATTTACAGAAACAAATATAAACCCAAAATTCTAAATCTCATGAAGATCGTTGTGTACAGACAACACTAATAGAAACAATGCAAAAAAACAAATATCTCAGATATCCAAGTGTGAAAATCAAGGTGCAAACTCAGTGATGAAAGAATAAAGTGTCCAGAAAGGAAAATGTAAAGAAAAAGGTAGTGAGCACTTAAGATAGAGAATGTTTAAATAAATGTTAACATGGCTGCGAAACAATGTAAATGACAAAATAATTCTTTTTGAAGAACATATTCATAAAAAATGAGCAACCATTCAGATTAAAGGTAGATTATTATTTAAAAAGAAAACTTGTAAATTGAGCAGAAAAAAATCAAGACATGACTGACTGGTTTTTAAATATGTCAAAAGGAAACCTCAATATCTACCTTTTGACAGATTAAAAACATGGGTTTAACTCAAATTTTAAATACATAAAATTTAAATTATTATATATAAATTATTAATTGTATAAAAAGAATGTATAGATTCTATATCTCTGGAGAAAAATTATGGAACAAAAGAACGGGAGTAAAATACACCAAAAAAAGATAGAAGGAAAGAGGATAATAAAAGAGCAATAAAGCCTTGTGTAAAATTACAGTACCACTGTGTAACATTACTACCACTGTTACTACTAATACTAATATTACTACGCAAGTACCAAGAGTATTACTATGACTGCCATTATCATCTACTGGCTAATATTTGAGTTTCATATGCCAGGGTCTTGCCTAAACTCTACACTGTTCATAGATACTGAGAAATTTGCCCAAGATCACATAGCAAGTAAGTATTTGAACCAGGATTCAAAAACAGGCAGTATAACCCTAGAGCTTTGTTCTCAACACAGAAACCATATGTAAAACAAATGATAACATAATTTTTAAAGAAGCGGTAGGTTAAACTATGTAAGCAAATGCAAACTGAAGAATGCAGAGGTGTAATATCAATGTAAGATAAAGTTGAATTCAATGAAAACCTCATTAAATGATGCACAATTTTACATTACTATAATCCTTAACAAAAATTAAGTATTCCTGACATGTTAAAAGTTGAAATTTCAATGACAGCATTGACATGCCTATGTTAATAGTTAAAACACAAGTTCAACCAGAGAAAATCTGAAGCAACATTGAAATTTTAATATACATTTCTCAATTTTTTCCATAAGTAAATATTCAAAATAAAATAAGGAGAAGATTTATATAATCTCATCTCTTTTTATACCTTTAAATCTAACTTTTAGACATTAAATGCCAATGGTATGTTTACAAAAAGTTATCTCATTCTAAGTCACAAAGAGAAAATCTCAGTAAGTGCCTCAGAGTAGTAATCATACATACCTTGTTTCTAATATCATTTGAGAAAACTAGAAATTAATTGCAAATTAATATTGTAAGACACATTATGGTTCTCATAAACAGAAGAAAAACCTAAAGCTTGTGATGGTTTGTAAGAGTTATGCATCTCAAAGTGACTCACTTACCTTCAGGACGTGATTTTCCCTTTGGTGAGAAGGGAAAAGGTTCAGAAAATTCTAGTAACCAAACTTGGCTCCAGAAAGCCCTGGAAGAGATTTTTTAAAATGCACATTTCTTGACCTCAGCCTAAATTTTCCTAAATCAGCATCTCGACTTTTCACCAAGTTCCTAGCTAATTCTTCTGTAGCCAGCTTAACACAAATCATCACACCAAGTGTTTAAGAATTACCTGTGCAGGTAAACCTTTAAAGAACAAAATGGTTAACCTCAGAATTAAAAGGACTCAATGGATTGCAAAGGCTTCCAGCTTTCTTACAGTGTTTAAATACATGCAAAATAACCTAACAGATTCCTCACTGCGGAAAGAACGGGAGCCGTTTGTACTCACTTGATGATGTGAAACAGTGGTCAAATCTCCTTGAGGGACAAAAGGTTCAAGTCAACCAAGCTGGAGTCTTCCCAATGAGAAGCTGAATGGTTGGCTGAAGACAAGGCCTGTTTAAATACAGATTCACAAATCCAGGGCAATGTAATATTACGGACCCAAGGTCACTAAAACATAGAGGGCAGGCATGAGGTACTTGCGAGCTGACAGTCTTCCATTTCTCCTAGCACTAAAAATACCCTGATAATGTCTTGACACAGAAATCAGTGTTGTGCTGTAGGGTTTTCAAGGTCAATCAGAAAGTCTGGACTGTGTGGCTGAAGTGCCAGGTGCTGAAATGTTGGTATTTTGTTCTAGAAAGAAGTAATGTGTACTGTTATGAGCATGAATCTGGAATGTTACCTTTACATTTTAAGATACATTTTCACTAAAAATGATAGACATTAGAGGCCAGGCGGGGGGAATGAAGACAGGTAGGTTAACGGGTATAAATATGCAATTGGACAAAAGGTATAAAGTTCTCTTGGTTGGGGGTGTTGGGGTCCTGCCTCAGAGCAGCATCTACTGAGACCTGTGGGAACTGGCGGTGATCAACTGAATAAATATAAAGGAAGGAGTGACAGTAAAGAAAGACAGGAGACATGGAGTAGAATTAAAAGTGGGACCTCAGGGGTCCATTGCCCATGGTGGGAATCCATCAATGGCCCAGAGTGTTTGCTCCACTCTGCATCTATCAGAGTCTATTTGCCCAGAGGGTAAGATGAGGGAGGGAAGGAAGACACCAGCAGTTTCTCAGATTGATCATAACAGCTCCTGTTGTTATTATTATTAACCTTAAGGGTGGCCTTCAATAATCTGAAATCTGAGCCTTGTATTGGGAGAGCTTCCCGCTGGAAGTCACACACACAGATTTCTAGGGAGGTGTTAAACTGTTAGTTCTCAGTAAAATGCCACTGGCATTAATCTCCTCTGAGGAATCAGTGGGAGGGAGGTATTTTTCCTCCCATCACCACCACAGAGGATTTTCCTCTGCAATAAGGGATATAAGCTCTTCTGCCCATGTCTCAGAGCTCAAGCTGCTCCCTTGGTCTCTGCCCCAGGCAAATACAAATCTCCACAATGAGTATCTGCTTTGCCTGTTTAATGGGCACGAAATGCCTTAGAAGATGCATCTTTTCTAGGACTTGCCATAGCCTCTTCTATAACCATTACTCTCCCCAGAGTGCACTCAGACCCAGCAGGGTGTTTGTAAGCTGTATTCCCAACAGGCTAGAGTTTCAGAAAAGGCAAGAAGCTTGCTAGCAATGGCTAGCTTAAATGTAAAAGCTGACTTTTCTTTGTTTCAACTCACTCAGCTTACTTTTTAGTTTTCCTCTTTTTCTGGGGGTGCTTTCCTTTGCCAAGAATGGGGTCTTCAGTCCCCGTTCTCCTAGCAAGGTGTGGTGCCTACCACCTGTCATCCTAACACTCTGGGCAGGTAAAGTAGGTTGATTGTTTGAGCTCAGGAGTTCCAGACCAGCCTCAGCAAGAGGCAGACCCTGTCTCTACTAAAAATAGAAAAAGTAGCTGGGCATGGTGGTGGGTTCCTGTAGCCCCGGCTACTCGGGAAGCTGAGCTATTTGAGCCCAAGAATTTGAGGTTGCTGTGAGCTGTGACAGCATAGTACTCTACCCAGGGCAACAGAGTAAGATTCTGTCTCAACAAAAAAAAATAAAAAATAATAAAAATGAAGGTATAAAGTTCTATCATTTGACAGAATATAGTCACTGTAGTTAATACGAATACATTGTGCATTTCAAAGCTAGAAAAGAGGACTTGAATTGTTCCCGCCACACGGAAATGACAGTGGATAATCCAAATACTCTGACTTGCTCATTACACATGGTAGGCTTAGAACAAAATATCACAAGCTTCCCATCAACATGTAAATATTATGTATTAAAGAAAAACATATTTCTAGTGAATGAAAAACAGACAATATGCTCTCTTCCCCCCCACCCCCGTTTGATAACCCAATACAAAGAGGCTCCAAAAGAAACTTTCCTTCTATTCAGATGATTTCAATGATATAAATTAAACGTAAATAAAAAGTTCTACAAGCACCTACATGGCAGAAGTCAAATGACACGAGGAATTCCCACTGATTTGCGATTATTTACCACCTCTTAAGAATCCACCCGTGTCAGAGGGAAAAGCCTCTTCTTTCAGGGAATCTCTTGTGCCCTTCCCTGTCTCCTCATCGTCCCCTCTCAGCTCGTGTCCCTTCTCTGAGCTGTCTTCACTGCTCCCCTAGGTGGTCAGTGTCCCCCTTCTGCATGAGCATCCCTAGAAGAGCATCTCCAATCACCTCGAGACTCTTTGAGGTTCTTTTCCCACTGCTGGACAGAGAATGAGTTTATTGTGTATTCCTGATCCCCAGTAAGGGGCACTGACTCCCCAGAGGAGAGCTTAGCAGGTTTCTCAGATCCTGTGAAGGTGAATTGCTACAGGATGGTCCTAACCAAGGACTCTGGGATAAGGTGGGCAGTGACCGCAAGAAGGATGAGCTAGAGGAGAAAGAGAAGACAAAGGCTCCATGGTCGAAGTTGGGCTGCTCATGTTGTGCAGAATTCTCTAGTCTTTCATAGAACTGGAAACTCCTACGGCAACATTTTATTTTTAAACACCTTGGCAAAGCCTACCGTTAGAGTCTGTGAGTGCCTTAGTGATTAGGAATGTTTAGCCGAGCAAAAGGAAAGACTAGGCTAGTACTCCAGAAATTTGGTCGTCATCGTCCCCTAAATGTTTAAAGAACTGAAATACGAGAATGAGACCAAACGCATTCTGGATGGTCCCAGGGAGGGAAAAAAAAACTAACTGCGGGAATTCTAGAATAAGAGTTCAGGTATCTTCTAATTCTATCAGGAATTCAGCTAACACTTATTGGGCACTCACTATGAGTAAGCTTTAACACCTGTACAAGGAAGATGTGGCAAGAGAGGTGTCTCAAAATGAGTTGATGGCAAATCCAAAAGAAACAAAAGCAAACATTAATTATCTAACCCAGGAGAACTTAAAAAAAGAGACCACTAACCACTTGCTACACATTAGCCCATTCATCAGATATTTGCTGACGACCTGCCACCTGCCCGGGGATGCTCTCAGGCTGTGGATGACCCCATCCCAGCACCTTAACACTGACAGGTGCATTTGTGGAGAGTGATTTGATCTAAGTGTCTCATTCTGAGGTGTGTGATTCTAGGGAATGCCTAAACCAACTTCCTTTTGCAATTTATGGTGAAATTAAATAATCAAGAGATTTTTTCAGAGATCATTTCATAGTTTCGGGAAGAGTTAGAACTAATGCCTGTGCCTCCAAGTAGCAGGGGATATTTGTTGTTTGTTTGTTTGTTTGTTTCCTTTTGTTCGATGGACTCTTTTAGCTGACTTACATTTTTACAATCACATAGAGCAGAGTCCCCCATGGCTGCAGCAGTGGCCGAGAGGGAATGCGAGGAAGGAATAAGTAAAATTAGACTCAGAGTTGCAGCAACTCCCTTCTAAACATCCCATCAACGTGCATTTAGCTCATGTTTATTTTTACATACTTCACCAGAAAATAGCAACTGCAACGCCTCATTCCTGATAGTCGCTTCAGGCAAAGAGGAGGCATAAAGCCTGAAAAATGCACAATAAACAAACAGGCAACAAGCCCTTTCTAAACAATGCAGATTTCAAAACTTTCCCTCCAGTTCTCAGCCACAGCAGTCTAAAAGACTTGCAGCACACTCTGGGTGAATGTTAATGCTTTGTCTTGAATAGCGAATGTGACTGGAGATAAATTCATTTCCACTTAACTAAGAAAGTATAGTTTTGTTCCCAAAGCTTAAACTATATATTTTTGCATTATCTTCACTAGACAGATCTTTATGATGAAAAGTTTTTTTTCCTACCCCATTGATTCGGTTTAATAAACTGTTGACTTTTTATTTTATCAGATTATAAGAACTATTTTATCCCCACTTAATAAAATTGAAGGCTATGTGAAGAGAAGAGAGAGAGACCTGGACTGATTCCAGCTGCCAGCCGTCTCTAAAAAATTTTCAATCCAGATTATTCCTTTAAATTATAAATGTTATTTGATGACTTCTCTTAATAGCTCAAAGGCATGTCAGACTCAGAATTGAAGGCGAATCACGTGGTGAACACTTCCGTTCTAAAGAGCCCAGACGAGGGCTCCAGTCCAGTGGGCGAGCCTCCAGCCTTCCATCATTAGAAGACCTGGGGCTGCCCTTGCCGTCTCTCCATCTCCACCCCTTCCCTGACGCTGCTGATTTTGCCCCCAGCTTCCTCTTGCACCTGTTCCCTTCCCTCTTCTGCCACCACGACTACTGTGCTCCTAGTTGGAGCCTCACATCAATTCCTATTTATATCCTATCGCTCTCCCCACTGTAGTACAGCAATCTTTTCAAAATAAAAATGGGACCATATCATTCCTCTACTTAAGCTTTTGATGACTATATTTTATTTTGAGTAGTAAATAGGCATTCTGAGGGAGGCCTCCATAATAATGTCAAGATTCATAAGATGGCCTTGGTCTGGGTCCTCCATCCTCGCCTGTCCTCCGTGGTCATCCGACTCTTGCTTTTCTCCAGTCTCTTAAAGGAAGTGCTTGCTCCTGCCACGGTGCCTTTTCACACGCTGACTCTTAAGGCTGGAAAACTAACTCTTCCACTCTCAGCTCTCCCTGGTTTGTTAAAGTTTCCTCTCCTTCTACTCTTTGATTCATTAACCTTTTTGTAGGGTTGCCTTCCATGATGTATCTCTCCTTTGTAATTCTTACTACACCCGTAATAGTGTATTATACATTTATGTACACATTTATTATTTATTGTCTTGTTTGAGTAATGTTTATCCTCTGCTACCTCTCTGACGGAAAGGCTTATACTACATGTAAGTTGTGGTTGACCTTATCACTAACATCTAGCACCATTTCTGGCATAAAAGAGACTCAGTAAATTAATGAGTGCATGAATACATAAGTGAACAATATATGCAGGGTATGAGTAGCCAATCGTCACTGTGAGGGAGGCCATCCAAAGTGATACTAATGACTTTCACGTTATCCTCCGTGCAGATGGAAAGTCACACATTACAGGTGCAGCGCCTGCCAAGTCAGACACAGGGCTTCACATTCCCATCTTATCTTGGTGACTCAGTGTCTTGTGCCAGGGCCTGTCAGTGCCTGAGTATCAGTTTCTCATCAATACAACCAGGCAATGAATGGTCTGTGCACTGGGTAATGTAAGAATTGCGTGATCTATGTTTGCAAACACTCTGAGGGCCGTAAACCCCAGGAAATCCGGACTGAGGAGCTGGATTTGGACGACAGAGACTTGTAGGAAACTGTAGGGAAGAGGGTGAATCCAGCCTTCATCCCCCCTCACAGGGGGCCGGGAGCTGTTACCTGGTGTTTTTCCGAAACACAGCAACACGCTTCTGTTCATGTTAAAAACGGGTAAAATTTTATGTTGGGTATATTTTACCATAGCGCTTGGCAGCTGTGACGGAGACCACATGGCTCACAGAACCTGAAATATTTACTCTCTGGCTCTTCATGGGACAAAGTTTGCCAAGCCCTGTTCTAGATTGCTGTAGACTCTGGCTATTAGGGCCTGGCTTCATGTGCCCCCAGCCACATACGCAGAAGAAGGGAAGCATCAGCGTGACCCCTGCCTCCTCCCTGTCACCCATGTCCAGTCCTTTCCATCTGACAGTGGGGCCTTTGTTTGTGAACCCTGGAATTTGTTTTCTGACTGTGTTCCTCCCCTCTGTGTAGTCCTTTACTTTTATAGGTCGTGTCGTGTAATGCACAAGGGGTCCTGTTTCGCTCCAACTCCTTCATGAGGTGGGAAGGACAGGGACCATGACCACCATCGAACAACTATTCCTGCCACCCAGAAGAGGTGGCCTCTGCAAAACATAAAGGTCAATGTGAGGCAAATGACTGTTATTTATTAGAGTTTATTTATTATGGAATTTCTATGTGCCTCCCTTTGTAAAGAGGGGAAGTCAAAGTTCATGTGTCATGGAGATGTAAGGATAATATATGCAAAACTCCTCTAGTTTCTGGCCCGCAATAAACATTTCTTGACAATTACTATTCTTATTATACATAACTGAGAAAATTAGAAAATACGTAATTTTAAATGACATTTACGTAAATTTACGATCTTTTTAAAAATAAATTACTTAGGTGCTATACCTCTAAGGAGTCGTATACTTTAAAAAATATTTTAAAGACTTCTTTTAACTTCTTCAAAAGTTTAAGAGAATCTGAAACAGTCCAATCTGTACGGAAATAGGGCACAACAAGTATATGGGAGAAGAAAAATAATTTCAGGAATAAACCTCTACGACAGGGGTCGTCAAACTATGGCCCGCGGGCCACATGCATTGGTGTGAATTGTATTTGTTCCCGTTTTGTTTTTCACTTCAAAATAAGGTATGTGCAGCGTGCATAGGAATGTGTTCTTTTTTGTTGTTGTTGTTAAACTATAGTCCTGCCCTCCAAAAGCCTGAGGGACAATGAATTGTCCCCCCTATTGCTCTGCAATAACAACTTTATACTAAAGGACTTTTAAGAATCATTCATTCTTTTTGTTTTTATGTCTATGACACTTGGATACAAATTTGTCTCCAACTTAGCTTTACTTTCTGTAATTTTCCATAAAACACTATGTTGGACTTATTGTGTATTCTCATAAAATATCTCAAATCATCCTTGAGTTACATTAACTCAGATACATTAATTTTATTCTGTACACATATGCAAGTGATAGTATGACTTGCTTTCTTTGTTATCAAAAGTCTACCCAGTGGATGAGGTGATGGTTGTAAAACATTTTGGGTGCCCTTAACGCCATTGATTGATCACTTAAAAATGGCTAAAATTTGATGTTGGGTATATTTTACTGCAATAAAAAAGCCTAGCCATCCTGCTGGCTTGATTAAATGATCCTTTGGTTGTAAAAACCGACACAGATCCCCCAAGTCTGATTCGATCAGTTTTTCTCCCACATCTTGGACCCTTCCTTGTTCTTCCATTTCCAAAGCTTCTCACTTTGCAGTTTGCTCTTCCCAAGTCTCATCCTCCCCTAGAGTGTGTGTTCCCCGAGGGCAGCCCCAATCCGCTGTCTCTGTGTCTCTCTCATACTGATGAGCACACACCCATTGCTGTGTAAATATTTGTCAGGGACAGACAGGGAGGAACAGAAGGGGGTCGGAGGGGACTTCAACCCCTGCTGCTCGCTCAGTGTCACCGGGATACAGCAGGAACAAGGGATGTTGATTTCCACTGGACAGTACTATCCTCCTAAGATCCCCCAAGTACCCCCTGCTCAATTTTGCTTTCACTTGAAAAACGGTATGTGTGATCATATAAGCTCCTTCTCCACAATTTCACTTGAAAAACGGTATGTGTGATCATATAAGCTCCTTCTCCACAAATTTGAACTCTTAGATAACAATCCTCTGGAAGATTTTCATCATTTTAGGAGTTTCCACCCAAACGCCATCAGAGACCTGGGAGGTAGTGTCTCCAGGCTGAGCAGACCTGAGCGCGACAGTGGTGAAGCCCACCTCTCGGACTGCGGGAAGGCCAGTCTCTGCTCCACCACTCCGTCTGCTCCCAGGCCAGGTGGAGGCCCAGAAGTGCCTGAGCTTCTGTTTTTTCTTTAAGCTAGAAATTGGCTCAACCATTTTTAAACAAGATTCAGGCCAAACAAAACATACCTTGGGGAAGTTTGTGACCCTTCACACAGTATCACAAATATTTTTAGAACATCTATTATACAAATGCCTGAAAATGCACCCGTTGGAATAAAAACAAGAATGAGGGTGCCTAATGCAAAAGATGAATTTTAGGATTAAATGAGTTAAGGTATAAAAGTACCTACTATCTTTCTGCATAGATGCTTAATAAATACTAATTTTATTTTTTCCTTTCCTTTTCCTGCCTTTTTAATTGTGGGAAAAAAGATTATTTGATTTAATATGAAAACATGTAAAAGGGGAAAAGTTCATTATTTTTAATAAAATATGCGGTTTTGTTATATGAGACTTCATACCACCTAAGCCGATATATTCCACATATTGGGGCCTTCCCCAGTGTAGTTCTCAGTAGACCTGATTCCACCAGATGAGGCTGATTTGTAATTGGTAGTTTTATGTGAAAATGATACTTCCAAACAGGTGTAAAGATGCTTGAAAACAGATTTTTTCTCCTTAATTGTATAAAACATTCTCTCATGTTTTATTTGTACTATCACCTTATCTATAGATAAGGGGTTTGTTGGACAAAATAAAGCTTTAATCTATTTTGTTCCGAATTACTATGAATTTTACATGCAGTTAAATACATTTGGAGGCCTTTTCTATATTCTCTAAAGAAGCAACAAACCCACTCCCAAAGCCAGTTCTTCCCCAAATCATTAACGACTCCATGATAAGCCATTAGTCATGGTCTGTGGGGCCGCAGCACCCGAGGCAGGTGCCACTGGAGTTAGAGTGCAAATCTCAAGCTGAAATTCCTCCTTAAAAGGTGGCTAAGTGCTATTCAGGTACTAAATAGCTTGTTGCTCAGCAGTGGAATGGGGTGGATTGTACCACCCTCATGCGGTTATGGTGAAGGTCCACTGGGACACGGGGTGCAAAATTATCCTTTATAAACTGAAAAAGGCCAAACCAGTCTGTACTCTGCTCTGAGCAGAGGAGATAACTGGTATCTAGCACAGGGACCCCAGGAAAGCTGTGCTCGTGGTGGTGTCTTGATGGGAGGCGTTCCACTGAGTGGCTCCTCCAAGCCTCCAAGTCTCCCTGCCCTGGACGCCGTCCTTTACATCATCAAAAGTAGAAGGGGTCAATGACTTGCTGGTATGACTGCCAGCAATACAACACTCAGAGCTGCTATCAGCTGAGCATTTGCTATGTTTTAGCCACCAAAGCAGGTACTAGACACACAGTGATTCGAGCCATTAAGACTTAGAACAGCTCTATGTAGTGGAGCTCATGTTCTCCAATTTACGGATGAAGAAACTGGAATTAGCAATGGCTGGTGCCTTGCCCAAGGTCATTCACTAATTAATACACTACAGGTACGGGGCTCGGATCCCGGCAACCTCAAAGCAAGGCCACATCAATGGGGCAGCAGTGGGGAATGATGTTCCCAGGAGGGCAGTTTTCCAGGTAACCAAAATAAGTGCTCGAAATGCCAAAGTTGGGGGGATATGTTTGGTTTTGAGTAGATGGAGAAGTCTATTTCTTTTTTTGGCATTTCTGAGTATGGTCTTTGTTATAAAGATGGCATCAAATTCTTTTTCTTTTTAAGTTTTTCTCCCATTTTTGATGGAGGGGACTTGAAAATTGCACAGTGTATAACTCTAAACCTGCAGATCCCCTGACTTCCACAAAGCTCCTTTGGCTGTGATATAAATTAGCAATACCTTCAAGGAGTAAAGTGACGTGTAGAAATGCTCCCTGCACTGAATGGTACCGTGTCACTGTGATCTATCTTATTATAAATATATTTTGTTTGTTTCAGGGATTTTCTTTCTTTTCTTTCACTTTCAAGTTGTCAGGTATCACTTGCCCTTGTCATAAAGAATGTCCCTTTCAGTAAGCACCCCAGGAACACGTTCACACCTTGTGTTGTACTGCTTAAAACTTGCTTTGAGATTTGAAACCAGGCAGATCAGGTGTCAACTAAGAATAAATAAATTTTGAGCAAGGAACTAAGAAGGACTCATTTGTATGTTTTTGCTGTTGTGTTGTTTGTTTTAGCTAAAGCCTCCCTGTATTTCCAGGTTGGTCTTGAACTCCGGGCCTCAAGTGAGATCCTCATACCCCAGTCTCCCAAGTAGCTAGTACTGCATACACCACTGTGTCCAGCTTACCCAAGAAGGATTTACCCAAGAAGTATGTAAGATTTTATTAAGAGACACGGACTCCATTTTGGCTTCCTTGATGGCTGTCAGTTGTGTCTTGGCTAATTGAGCTTTTCAGAACAGAAATTGCCATGTCAGAGAAGAATTGACTATTTTTAGAGACACACATCCCCAAAGAAGGCACGAGTCATGCTTCCAAATAAATGGATTCCGTCTTCAGGGTCCCCCATGGCGATCCTTAGAGCGAGCCAGCTCCACCTGCTTTCTTTGCATCACTCCCCCTGTCTGTTTTATAAGTACAGTCAAATCATCTTTTACCCTTTTACTTCAGTTGTCATTCTCCAGCTGGAAAACAGCAAATTTGATCATTCGTACAGAAACAGCGTCTGTTGCTAACCCCTCAAGCTGGTGTACCAGTTTCATTTCTTGCAGCCAAACATTCAGGAACATGTGTTTATATGTATATCTTTCCCTTTATATTAGTAATAAGTGGGTCATTAAGGGCTATGTAATGAGAGAATGCAGTTTTCTGGCCTGATAAGTCCCTGAGCTTCATTACCAAATTCATCTTACATGTCAGCCATTAAATAGCTTGGCATTTTCCTCTCTCATCCGTGCGGTATCATTTAATTTCATCTAAATGGAGTTTTCTCTATGGCCATAATCATCATCATCTTCATTGCCACCACCATCAAGAAGCATTTATTACCTGCCGCAATGCATATGGCGCTGCACGCGGTAGAGCTCGCACAGCTCCGTCATGGCGGCCATCACCCCGGGGAGCCAGGAAGTACATGGGGGTTGCTGAAAACAGCAGGATTTGTGTTCAAGTTCAGACCCCCGCTGAATAACTGGGTGAACTGGAACACAGAAGCTTCTTTATCCAGGCCATGCCTTATCTGAAAATAAGAAGGGTGAGTTATGTTATCTCTGAGCTCCCGTCACACTGTTGTGTTGGGTCAACTTCCACATTCAGCCGCACCAACTTTAAGAGGGAAGATCAACAGAAAAAAGAGTTGGTCTGGAGCTTTAAACAGCTGGCTATGTCTGGAGAGGTCATTAACCTCCGGGCCCCAGATCAGAGCTGTCTGCATGGAACTTTGTTCCTTTCCCTGACCTCAGTGGGGTTTCTCTGCATTCCCAACATCTCTGTCATCCCTATTCCACTGTGTCTTTCTGATTCTAGTGTCATCCCCACTCCTCCGCCTCCTGGCCTCCTCCTTTACACCACGTGCTCTCTCTTGGCTCTCTTACTTTCCCCAGCCATATACAGGGTCTGAGTCGCAGTTAGAATCTTGGTTTTATGTGGTTTGAAAGGGGAGCTCCCTGTGTCTGATGTCCCTCAGCAGGGGCTGGGACCGAGCCTGGTAGCTGGGTCATCCAGTTGAGTCACCAGTGACTGACCTGAGGATTAAGAACTGAGGCTCTTCAGGTAAGAAATAACTCTGGGTGAAGAAGCAGAGGGAATGGGAAGAAGAACTCAAAATCATTTTTAGAGTAAAGGATGATACTCTGAGAAAAACAGAAAAGTCAAGATAGTTTTCTTTGAGATAGAAATGGAACAAAACCCCGCAAAAAGCAAGTCTGAGTTAGATAAAAACAAGAGCACAGAAAGCAGACAATGCCTTCATAGGAAACAGAGATTCTGTGATGTATGCCCTGAAAGGTGCCTGGGGACTGGAGAAACACTTCATCCCATCCTTGCTTCCGTATGAAATAGACGAGGCAAAGGCCTACGATCATTGGACAGGCCTGAGGTCTAAGCAGTAACCCAACAGTGACAGGAACCCAATAAGCCCTCTAATAATTATAGTTTAATCCCCATTTGTGACTTGGTGCTAATTGCTTACAGAAAATTATTTTCTCACAGAATTTCCCCAACTACCATTTTTTATTATTGTGGTAAAATATACATAGCACATAATTTACTATTTTACCCATTTTAACTATTTTACTTGTCTAGTTCTCTGGCATTAGGTAGTCTCAGAACGTTGTGCAGCCATTGTCACTTTTCCATCATCCCCGACCAAAACTCTGTACCCAATAAATAACAAGTCTCCATATCTCCCTCCCTCCAGCCATTGGTAACCACTGCATACACTTTCTGTTTCTTCTGTGCAACTACTTTTAAAGAGTAGCCGTAAAAGTGGAGTTATATCTTTCTTGGGGTGAAATTCTAAAGTCAACGTATAAGGCAAAAAATGCACTCTCAATGGTCACTGAAAACACCTAAAGAAGAAAGATGCCATATTGGTGACAGGTCGCTCGCCTCCCAAAACGTATGACCTAGACAGTTCATCTCCTTCAGCAGCCCTTTGAGCCCTAGATAGAAGTAGCAGCTTATGCATTTAGCATCCTGTTGTACAAAAGTGTACACTGTGTCTTTGAACCACAGAAACACACTAAACTTGTGGAGATGTCCCCAGTACACGAGGACTTGGGGAATGAAGACAAAATGAGGGGGGAGCAGATTCACATCCATTGTCTCATGCTTACCTAGGAAAATATTTTATAGAGTTCAATGGCAGATGGAATCATTCTCCCAGCACAAATTCTTTCCCCCTGCCAACCAATGCACAGTGAGAAAATTCTTGTACACTGAATGTGTGGGATATAATTCCTTCCTATTATTATGCTCTTTATAAGGAAGAGGCATAAAGAAGTTCAGGAAGTTGCCCAAATTCCCAAAGCTTCATGAATAGTTGAATTTGTGCCTTTAACCACGACCCAACACTGCTAGACAAATGGCTGTTTCTTTGAAGCAAAGTAGACTTTTTTCCACATGACATATTTTCTCCTTTTCTTTTTTTTAATTAATCAGGAGTTCTAGTGACCAGGAAAGCTCATAAGAGGTGCTTTTGAGGGTTACTCTAAAATTTCACATCCATTTTCTCAAACCATATAATATGTAAATCTCTGGACTCCAGGGGCCAATTGTAAATTGGTTTCAAATACCACAGAGCACATAAATCTCTCTCCTCCCTTCTTCATCTCCCTCACCCCATAATCTACTCACTCTTTGACCCCCTCCCAAGAAGCATGACTGCCTTAAATTTAGAGTTTTCCTTTCCATTAAAAAATGCACATTTTAAGCCCTAATCATATTTCAGAGACGGCGCTAATCAGCCTTCTCAGTGAGCTTGCGCACTGCCGCAGGTGAGAAGCTGCCGGCCAGGACACAGACCAGCAGGCAGACAGCATGGGTTGCAAGTGGGGAGTCACAACTCCCGGAGTGATTTAGGAACGCAGACCAATTTTACTTCGTTGAAGTAGCCAAGGGGAAGGTCAGACTGAAACCATTAAAAAAAAAATCTAGATAAGGAAATGTTTTGAAGAAGTACTGTTTTATGACTTCCAAATACACACAATAATATAAGTTTGTCCCGGAGTTTATCCATTCATGCTCTTGCCAACTGACAGCTCTAAAGGACCTGCTTCGAGGAATAAATGAGATTACTTTCTAATTAGCATAATTCTTACAAATGAAGGTAGGTTATTCAATGCTTGAAAATTATTTTTTTCCAAGTCATCTTATTTACACCACTCACGTGTACTTCTTGTAAGCAAGAAAAAAGGAAATGCTGAGTAAAGGTAAATCTTAGCCAAATCTGAGTAAAAATAATATAGTTTCGCTGCCGCACCATAATTAACCTTAGTTTAGTGCAGATTAGCCTTGGCCCAAGTTTCAATTACATTATAGCCAAAGTAGCATAAATAAACATAATTAAAGAAAAATTCACTTTCATAAAATAATGACTTTTTTTTTTTCCTGGGGAAGATAGAATGAAAAGAAAGATAGCTCGTGGAGTGGTATTTATAACAAACACAGAGTCGATGATTAAAAAATGAAAACTCTTTTCCAAAGCAACATTATTCCATCTGCAGCCAGAATGGGAATAACATAAGAGAGTTTAAGTATATTCATTGTTTTCCCACTTGCAGAAATCCTCTCTCCCAGATTATTTGCTCCTTTTTCAAATGCCATGCTCCAAACACAAATGTGATTTTCACTGATGCCCTTCAACTTTGTCAGACTACCCTCCCTCCCCCTCTTCCTTCCTAAATTTAATTAAAACCAGCATTCAGCCCTACTGGAGAGAAACCCTATTTACATAACACAAAGAAAAACAATTTTTAAAAGCCCACATTAATCATAAGCCTTAGAAAAAGTCACCCTAAATAGGATGTATGTAGCCGAGCGACAAGCTCTAGCCACTTAAGAAAAATACATCTTTCCAGCTGCAGGGATACCGGTGTTACCGAGGAACATAGGTCTTTTGTTCCACAAATTCCTCATTTTCATGTGAAGTTACCAAGATTGACCTACCTTGATACAGAAGAATGGACACTCAAACTTGCCTCCTCTAGCCGCATCATCTAGTGAAAGCTGAATTCTGTTTTACGGATTGCAGGGAGCAGAGGAAGGAAAATCCAGTTCAGTTCCTACTATGTGCCAAGCAAAATTCTCAGCGCTCTGCGCACATGTGTCATTCAATAGTCCCAGCAGCTCTGGGAAGCTGCTCGGGATTCCCACCTTGAGCTGAAACTTTGAAACCACAAAGGCCCTACTATCCAGGAGCTCCCCATCCCTGCCCACGGAGACGCACAGACATATTTAAGACCACGGGACATCCACTCTCTCCCTTCCGGATTCTGCACATGAGTCTTTGTGGTGGTCTACAGACATTTTGATTGAAATGAATAGAAAAGTCTTTTAAAAATGCTACTGACAGAAACGTCAAATGGCGAGCAAAGCGGAAAGGAGGATGCAGATTAATCAAGGGCCCTACAGAAAGGTATCTGAAGTTCAGAGGTCAGAATTGGTCACAGTCAAAGAGGTCGGCAAACTACTCTCTGGCTCGGTTTACCTCACAGGTAGAAAAGGTAATGACACGGCCTATAGTGTCCTAAAAGAGCATGAAAGTGATACAATTCCCATGGATAACTAGGATTGTCAGAAATAAAAGGAACAAGAGATATTATTGAATCTGTGCCATAAGTCAGACCCTGTGGAGCAATTTGTACGTGTTTTCTCATTTCATCTCATTCCCATTTTATAGACGAAGAAGCTAAAGCAAAGAGGGTTTAATCCTTTGACCAAGGCAGCACAGCTAATAAAGGGCAGAACCAGGGTTTTGATTCAGACTTGTCTGATTTCTCTTCTCTGTCTCCACCTGCTCCCTCTCTGACCAGAGTTGGCGCTGAATGAAATCCACACCATCGCAGAGACGCATGCGTAGAGTGCCTGGACCTCCGACCGCTGACTCCCACCCATGACCTGTGTTTACTCTGGGCTCTAAAATGTCAGGAGTACAGTGTTGCCTGTGTTGATACCTCACTAGATGTGAGCTGCAAAGGTTAGAGATTTTTACATGTTTCTTCCTTTTCTTTTTTCCTTTTCTCTCTCTTCCTCTGGTATTTTGTTCATTGATGTATTCCAAGCATTGACAACAATGCCCAGGATGTGTAGGTGCTCAGAAAAATTTTGTAGAATGGATGTATTGGACAGACTCCTAGTACGACCCTAGGACAAGTGCTATGTGCTGTCTTTGTCCGAAGAAGTAGTCGCTAGACCCTTCTAAAGTCATGGGACACTGACCAACATTTGAGCAAGGCGACACTACATGTACTACAGTGCATGGTACACTACATTCTTTAAAAAGCATATGCAGAATAATAAAAGTAGAGCTGAATTGTAAAAATGTATAAATAGAAGTTCTAATCCTGGAGCCAGCATCTTAAGTGTCCTGAAATGAAAGACACTGTCATCCATCACCTCAAACCAAAGGTGTAGCCTCCAAATCTGTTATTTTTGGAATTTCTAAATCAATGGAAGACACATGTGTAGAAAAAAGAAAAGTACAAAGTTGACTCGATGTGACATTTTTTGATTTGGGACCTTTAAAGCGGGTATTTATGCTATATAAGGATGCCTAGGATATATTTACATCCAACTTAATAAGACAATAATACCATAAAATACTGATTTTGGAAGGTCTGAGAAACTGATCAGTTTCTCTATTCATCTCTATAAGATTCATTTCCTTGAACTACTAACTTTTTTAATAAACAGAGAAGTTGAAAACTAATAACTTTTTAAAACTTAGTATTTCTCTAGAATAGATCAAACCAGTTTTTAATTTTCCCATAAGCATTGGAATTTACAGATGATAAGAATAAATAGAAGAAATGAGATGTCAAAAGGAGAGACAATTAACTTACTGTTATGTCAGGCAGATGTCATTTGACAGTCAGTTCTAAAGCTAAAATTCTCAAGGGTCTATTGACCCAAATACTTCAGAACCCCATAGACTCTCAGAACCAGAAGCACCTTTAAAGTCAACTGGCCCAACACTACCCCATTTTACAAATCAAAAGACCAAATTCCCAGGTAGAACTGGAATGGTAGAACAGGAATTAGAATTCAGATCCCTGATTAAAAAATCTAATTTTATGCCCTGCTGCCCAAACAGTGACTTGCTAAGAAAACCTTATTAGTTTTCTTTTGAGGGCCAGCCACTTTTCCAAGTGCTTTATAAGTTGGAGTTTACTCATTTCAACTACATATCAGTTAGGTTATACAAGGTGTCCATAAAGTTTATGAGCAATTTAAATTAGTGTGCAATTGAAATTGGACATAAACGTCACTGGACACTTTTTCAAAGATGGAGACACATAGGCACAGAGAGGTTAGGCATTTTGTCTAACACTGCACAGTAAGTGAATGAGCCTGGATAGTTACAAATTATCTCAGTTTATTCTCAGAAGAAAGAAAAAAAAAGAGAGAGAGAGAAAGGAAGGAAGGGAGAGAGGGAGGAGAAAGAAACAAGGAAGGGAGGGAGGAAGGAAGGAAGGAAGGAACGAAGGAACGAAGGAACGAAGGAAGGAATCTGAATTGGGACCAAGTCAATATTATGTCAAAGTGAGTTGTTAGAAAGATTGTTTTCATCAGCTAACATATTACAGTTACTTCTATTCCTTTCTGACAAGGTTCTAACAAGTACTTGACTAATGTTACTCTTCATGTATTCATCAAGCATTTGGGGGGTCATTTTTTTATGCCAAAAACAGTGCCAGAAGCTCAGAGTTAAGGATTCCGCCAGGCTGTGCTATGGGGCTGTGCATTGTGCATTCTGGTGGCAGAAGTTGAGAGGGAAAAGAAATGATTTCAACAAGCATGATGAGCAAACTGGAAAAGAATCCTCGCAAAATGTGGTGGAACCACACACGTGATGTTCTGAGCCTGTTATGTCAGACAGCTGTCCAGAGCAAGCCATCAGACTACAGTCAGACCTTGACATCTTCTCTGTCTTCTTTACCATTGCCAGGAGAAGCTCGGCTCTGCTGGAGCAGGCACAGGTGAAACGTTGGTGTCACCAGAGATATTCAGACAGGTGCCATTTTCCACCATCCCTGCTGGCCTGAGGGTGGTGGGGTGGAACGGGAGCCAGGGTTCCTCGAGATGGGAACAGAATAACCTCTGAACTACTTCATCTCACATCAAGGGTTCAGATTGCCTTATGTCCAAAGAAATCTACTCAGGGATCAGTGCCAAAAATTCTATCCTTTGTTTTTGCCTATTAACCTTAAGACTTGATATATTTAAGGTGAGGTGAGGGGTGAGGGTTCCCTTATCAATTATTCATTTATTCTTTAATTTGAATTTAAGGAGTGTGGAACCATTTTATGGATAGCATTCACTTTCACTTGGTCCCTGGGAGCCCAGATGGAGGAGAAAGAACAGGCATCAGTATGCAGAACAGAGCAGTCAGGGCACTAAAGACTCAGGCCTTATAAAGAATTTGCTCCAGCACTGCTACAGTGGTAACACAATGGAAGCTGTCCTTATACAAGGGAGGACAGTGCATTTCAGAAAACCAATCTATGCAACAGAGTTGTCTGTAGTAGCAGAGCAGCACCGCAGAGCACCTGTCACGATCTGGCATCTCCATTCGTTGAAGCTGTTGGACATAGGTAGTGGTTGTTTTTGTATTTCCCCAAAACCATTATTAGAGGGACCAAAAAATGTGAGCGTTGACTAAGACTTTAATGATGACTCCACACTGTTTATCGTATAGTTGAGAAAATGAAAACCCGTGGTTTTGCAGTGACTTGTCCCTCCCCAGATTCTGAAACCAGTGCTCTCCCTGGTAGCCTTCCATACGACTGGCCTGTAACTAGTGCACGTGGCTCTCGGTGAGAGGGGGTGGGTGAGAAAGGACCTTCCATTCCCTGGGTCTTTGGTCAACTTGAAAATAGGACTTACTAGTTCTCTTTCACTGTTGAGGATATTTTAGTCCTGAGAGATTAAGTATCTATTCAAGCACATGGTGCATTCAGAAGTTACAGAGCTGAGAGAAATTTGAACTTGGAGAGAGCTCTCCAAATCAAGATTCCATGCTCTGTCCACCCCGTCATGCTGCCCCTAAGCAGTGTCCCCTTGGTTTTCCCATCAGACATTAACTGAGGGCATATTTTCCTTCTTCTTCTTCTTTTTTAAACCTCACCATATTTTATTTTAGGGATGGTATCTAAAGTGGAGTAGTACTAAAACAAATGACAATAATAAACAACTTTATATGCAATTGAAAAATGTGTGTACTCTCATTTTTCTTAATGATGTATATTATGAATTTTCTAATGGTATTCTTGAATAAAATTAACAAGCATACCTTTTTTCACCAGTATTCCTCATTTCCCCCTTGTATGTGTCTCTCTCACCAAAGAAAATAAATCTCTTCTATAACTGCAATACAAAGTTCTGAAATCTCTCAAATACAGTTTTTAGAAAAAATTATTCCTAACCCATTGTGGATCTTAATGAGCTTATACATTTAAAAAACAGGAAAGAGTTTTGTGGACAATTATTACATATGTCATTATTACCTAAATCCTCATGATACCCAGCAAAGATGTGAACTATCTACTCAAAACGTTCAAACTTGAGTGAGTTTTTACTCATCAAGCCACTGGTAAAGGAAAGTAAAGTTCTTAGCAAGGAATTTTGTACAAAGTTTCTTGAACATTAATTATCAGCTAACTTCACCTTTCTCTAACAAAAGAGGAAAACAGACTTTTTTCAACTCAGCTTTTTGAGAAGTGAAAAAATAATAATGTAAATTTTATAATGTTAAAGATGCACAGAAAATATGTGTGTACAGTTTTTACCATAATGAATAGATAATACCTTGGCATCTTGTGTGATGTTTTATACAAGGACTGGTGTTAATTAACAACTTTTTCTAATTTTTTCATAGCTGATCTATATTTGCCTTCTTTAACCACATAATTGAAGTTATTATAAATAGAATTTACTTTTTAATTTTATCCTAATTATCTAATAGATGATTATGCACTTGTTTTTTAAGCAAGTTTGTCTGAAGCAGAATACATTTTATGTGTCCCCCTCAACACACCAAGAAGTTTTAAAATAATTTGAAAACATAGTAGAACTTCCATAGTTAACCACCTCTTTACACAGACCATCTCCTTAAGTTGACCTAAATTTTATAGACCAGACATGCACCACATGGACGTCTTTGTAAACTAAGCCTAGTTCCTTATGTTGACCGATTCATTACAGTCTCTTGGGTGGTCAACTCACAGAAGTTCCACTGTATTTTTAAAGTGTTATTGCCACTTTCACTCTCCTGACGATGGTCACTCACTATATCTCACAGGAGCATTGCCTGGAATTTCCAGCAATGAGAAGAACTCCAGTATGTACAGTCCTGAGAAAATGACTCCAGGCTCCAGAAGGCCATCCATCATCACCAGTTTTGAAAGCAAAGTGTCAAATCTGAAAGTGGCACTATCACTATAATTCTATCACTTTCCCTGCTGCTCTCACTCCTACCAGCATAAAGCTATCAGCTGAGCTCTGGGTGTGACAACCTGGCTCAGAGCAAAACGTAGCAGAAATGTGACTTTGTAGGGCAGTAGATTCAGCAAGTTTAAGGAACAACATCAGGATACCAGCACTGGGTTTCTCTATCTTCTGCAAAGCACTTGTCTTATCAATAAAAGGCTAGTCGTTGTTTATTTCGAGGCAATTTCATAATTGACTTCACCAAGAATACTGATGAACAAGGTCCTGGACCATGGTGAACACTTGTTCAAACATCCTGCTATGTTTACATGAGATAGGCCTTTCCCCAGGCCTTTAAGGCAGAGGGAAGGATATCAGCTTCCCTTTCCTCAAGCAACCAAAAAAGGAATTTTGAAACTGTACCTTTTAGGTGTCCAGAATGGAAGGAAGTAGCTCAGGGGCCTCTGGGAGGAGGCTAAGAGCGGGACTCACCCCTAAAGGGGGCAGCTTCACCTCTGTGTATATTTGGTGAAAAATGAGTGTGAAAACTCAGTTATTGGATTTTGTGTATGTGCTGAGGCTCATCTTTAAAGCACTTCGTGCCGTCCTATATTCATGCCTCATCCGAGGAAGCAGATGTCGGGCTGGCATATGGTGCCCACTCATAAATTTCTCTAACTTCTCTCTGGTGTATAAGTCACAGGAGTGAAGGGTTCCGGTGACCAGTCTTCATAGCCCTCCCTGAGGAACTCTGGAGTGCTGGCCCCATTTGTTCACTTCGGGCGGGTGAGCCCGTGCTTTGGGCATCCATCCACAGACACAGGCCCAGACGGAGGCAGTGAGAGGCCGGCAGGCCGGATCAGGCTGAGAGCGGCGCTGGGCGCCACACTGGAGAGAGCCTGGGCTACAGGGCACGTGGTCCCTCCGCAGTCTGCAGGCGGTCACTGCAGGGACCAGCCAAAGGCCTCTGCTGCACGGGGTGTTCCGAGCTGCAGAGCTGAGCTGCATCGAAGAAGTGGATGAATGACTAAGAAGGGAGCTGCAGATCAGCAGATCTTTTCCCTCCTTCCCTCCCTTCCTTCCTTCCTTCTTTCCTTCCTTTCTTCTCTCTCTCTCTTTCCCTCTCTTCCTTTTCCTACCTTCCTTTCTTTCTCTCTCTTTTTCCCAATCTGTCACCCAGGCCAGAGTACAGTGGCACGATCACAGCTCACTGCAACCTGAACCTCCTGAATTCAAGGGATCCTCCCACCTCAGCCTCCCAAGAGTTGGGGAACTGGGACTGCAGATGTGACCCACAACTCCTAGCTAATTTTTAAAGTCTTTTTATAGAGATAGACAGCAGTATTGCTTATGTTGCCCAATCTTGTCTCTAGCCTCAAACAATCCTCCCACTTTGGCTTCGTAAAGCACAGTGACCCGTGGCCGTACTTAGTAGATCTTCATGCACAGGTTCAGAGGAGTTATGAATGCTTGTCTGTGGTGGCAGATATCACAGAAATTACACACAGACTTGGGTTTTTTTTGTTGTTGCTTGTTTTTTGCTTATTGGCTTTTGTTAGAGTTTGTGTATTTAATGTATGCCCCGAGACAACTCTTAAATAAACATTCATAGCCAGCCACAGGCCCCAGTTGCACACCCTTGATAGAAAACTCAGAGGTGTCTCTGAAGGGAAAAGGAAGGAAGCCTCTCCTGATATAAAAACAAAAGTGGGCTCGGTGCCTGTGGCTCAACAGGCTAAGGCACCAGCCACATACACCTGAGCTGGCGGGTTCGAATCCAGCCTGGGCCCGCCAAACAACAATGACGGCTGCAACCAAAAAATGGCCGGGCGTTGTGGCGGGTGCCTGTAGTCCCAGCTACTTGGGAGGTAGAGGCAAGAGACTCGCTTGAGC
>CAUYON010015666.1:0-10870 GCA_963573935.1 Arctocebus calabarensis
TCTGTCCTCCCTCTATCCCCAGTCTGTCCAACTGTCCTCACTCCATCCCCAGTCTGTGTCCGTCTGTCCTCACTCCATCACCACGCTGAGTCCGTCTGTGCTCACTCCGACCCCGGGGGGTGTCGATCTGTGATCACTCACTCGCCAGTCTGTGTCCTTCTGTCCTCACTCCATCCCCAGTCTATGTCCATCTGTCCTCCCTCTATCCCCAGTCTGTGTCCATCTGTCCTCACTCCCATCCCCAGTCTGTGTCCATCTGTCCTCGCTTCATCCCCAGTCTGTGTCCATCTGTCCTCACTCCATCCCCAGTCTGTGTCCATCTGTCCTCACTCCCATCCCCAGTCTGTGTCCATCTGTCCTCACTCCCATCCCCAGTCTGTGTCCATCTGTCCTCACTCCATCCCCAGTCTGTGTCCATCTGTCCTCACTCCATCCCCAGTCTGTGTCCCCCTGTCCTCACTCCCATCCCCAGTCTGTGTCCATCTGTCCTCGCTTCAGTCTGTGTCCCCCTGTCCTCACTCCCATCCCCAGTCTGTGTCCATCTGTCGTCACTCCAGTCAGAAATAACACTTCTATGGGGCTACCCACGTGGCACTTCTGGTATTCACTGCCCCTCCAGTGCCCTAGATATGTTAGCTTAAAGCAACTGCTCCAGAGATAATTGCTGGAATGGAACACGTATGTGCAGCAAGACAGTCAAATGAGGTTGATTTTCAATGTTATCTGACTATACACATAAGCACCAGCACTCTTGGTCAGAAAGGTGTTAGGTCACATTTAACATTAGCAGTGATATTGACCATCTAGTCTGTATTTAGCTAAGACAAGAGGAAATTTTGTTTGAGATGCTCCAGTGAATACAGCCAAATATTCCTATCCAGAGAATTAACAATTGTGCCTATGCTAACATATAAGTGTATTACACATAACAAGTCATACAAATGCAGACACCTGTACCACACTCTCTCGGCAAAATTCCTCTCTCTACAAAATCGTATGCTCTTCTTTAACAAGTGTTTCCCAGTAAGCCCTCGCAAGCCAGACACATGCTCTCACTCCACATAGGTCTTCAGAGCTGCTCGGTGGGCTCCGGGGTGTGAGGCCACAAATAATAAACCTTAAAATCTGGTTGTCACAAAGACGACTAAAAGGGTAATCTCTCCATGGCAGTGCCTGATCTTAATTTCTGTTCCAGTGATTAGTTACAAGTTATTGCATCTGTGAGGTTTTGTTGACAGTAACCCAATAACCAACCCTGCCTACCCTGATGGCTTCCCACCTACGGCCAGGTGGTATCTCGGTGGGACACAGCTACTCCTACTTTATTCACTTCCCAATGAGCATTTGGAATGCCTGTCCCAGGAAAGCACACACCGGTCCACGCACTGTGCATGCACACGAGAGAGACAGCTGGGCCGCACACCCACAGGGCTCCACATCACTGCCTGGCTCTGCTTGCCTCAGAGCACTGTGGTCAAGGCTACTGAACTCCGTCACCCAGGATACCACTTTCTGTCTTTTCTAAACTCAACTGACAGCATGTGAGATTTTCTGGAGACAGCAACACTAGTTTTGAGCATGCAATTCTGTTTACATAGTCCTCTAGTGAAAAGCAACTTAAAATTCCGTTTATTCCGAAAGGATTTTGAAAAGAATCTTATGGGAAAGGGGCTTTGAAGACAAGATTGAAGTATCCACTGAGCTTCTGTCCTCCCTTCCGAGTTTCTCTGGCTTCGCTGCACTTGGCATCTCTGTCCCATCTGTCTCACAAATGTCCGTGTGAGTGGGAGGGGTGACTGGGGCCTTGAGGATGCCCTGTGGGGCTAGGACAGTGCCTGGGCCTCCTGGGATTTTTCATCTGAGCAGGACTGGCAGAGCAGGTGGCTGGGAAGGTGTGGTTGTCACAGCAAGAATGAGGCTGTATTCGGATGTGATGTGCTGGGTGTTTTGGTGAAATGTGGGGTGCTGCGTGTGTGTGTGTGAATGCATGTGTCTCCATTACCCATCTGTCCTCCCCTACTCTGTCATTTATCTGCTAACTTTGTTTTCTATCTCTACCATCTACCATCTGTCAATCTATCTGTATATGTGTCTATCTGTCACCTCCCAGAGATTATCATCTGCCTACCATCTATCTACCAATCTATCATCTATCTTGTACGATCTACCATCTACCTGTCATCATTACTCTGTCTGTCTGTTGACCTGTGAGTGACAGAAGAGACCAGTGGGCAGCCCTGCCTACTCCTGGACACTAACTTCTGAGATGTAGGTCGCCAAACATTCACTTCTCTATCAGTTCCTCAGAAGCCCCTTGCCCTAAAGAGTGCAAGACAAAGACCCTCTTACAGTGCAGATCTGGCCCATGGTAGGTCACCAGACTGTTTTTTGTGATTTGTTTTAATGAGTGCACCACGCATTAAAAATGAGCATGAAATGTTTTGCTGAAAAGTCTCCAGCACAACTCCAGGTGTTCCCCACGAGGGTGCTGCCTGATGAGGCAGCAGAAACTCTGTCCTGCACTAGGGGTCCTTCCCCTCGTTGCCCAATGGGAAGGGAGGAACACACTCCTGATGGAGTGTCTTTAGAAGCCGCTACATGTGAACTCCTGGGTGAGATCTGTGCCATAGAACATCTTTCTGTTTTAGAGAAATGCAATATTATTTCCTTCATATCTGTGTAAAAAATTTGCTGATGTGACCAGCGAACAAGGATATAGCCATTGCCTATCAAATCTGGGTAGGTGCTTTCTCAGCTTGAAGATGAAATGATTGGACTCCAACTCCTTATGTGCTGGAATTTAAATGTCCCTGCTACCATAGTACCTAAAACCATTTTATCTATTTCTACATTTAGAAAGATACACGTTAATACCCTGAAATGCAAGCATTCTCAGAGATTTTACTAAGGAAAAGAACACTGGTTGGGGGGAGAGAATTGCTGGATTTTAAGCCCCTTTGTCTATCATGTGGGTAGCTTTATCACTAAGATCTCAGGTTACTCATCATTCAAAGGAAAGGGCTGCCAGGCCCCCAGGAGGGTCTTCAACTCTGTCTTCTGGCATCTAGGGCACTGACAAGGCACCGAGCGTCTTGTGGGAGCCAGGAGGGTTACAGGGCCTGCACCGGGGGGAAGGGAGAGCACATGCTCGCCAGGGAAGGCTTCCCTGGGCGTGAGAAGAGGGGCTCACCCAGCACATCTGGTCACCAAGTCCTTCACCGCAACTTTCTTTTAACCATTTCTACTGTGGGGGTTCCCCACAGGCTTTATTTGGAAGTAGGTCAGTGTTTTGGATGATGAATTGGGTTCTAAATGGAGATGCATGAGGGTCAGCACCAAGCTTGGACCCCTGTGGGGATGTCGGCAGCTCAGTGTTTGACAGAAGCTGATACAACAAATGAAGATGCCCGCAACCGATAGGTGTCATAGCGTCTTACGACTAAAATCCCTGAGACAGAGAGCCTCGATGCCATGATGTGATGAAGTGGAGGCACTGAGAGGTGCAGCGTGGCCCCCACCGAGGGGCCTGTCCGCTGCGGTTCGGCTGCCTTGTCGGACAGCACCTGCATGGGGCCCACCTGGAGATGGGCTGAGACGACCTCACCACGCTGACCTGGGCTTCCTGGGCCAGGCGCCTGACACCACAGCTCACCACAGCTGGAGGTGAACACCTGCCCCTGCAGAGGGAGACCCTGCTACCCTCCCCTGCGAATGCTGGTCTACAGGAGAACAGACACTCCTGGCTCTCCGTCCCAGCCTCCCACTGCTGGTCTCAGGAGCAGACAGGTCCCCTCTGTGCACTCAGCCTCTCATCTGGCACCTGCGGGAGGGCCGGTCTAGGGAAGACCTGCAGGCCCCAGGAATGCTGCTGTCCCCAAGTGACTCTCCTATGAAAACAATTCCTCCCCACCTGGCAGGAACCATTCACTTCCTTCCCAGCCCTCCCAGCTGATGCACATACTCTGTATCTGCAAATGTGGGCCCCACAGGCCAACAGCCATCCTGGTCTGTGCCCACCAGCTGCACCCACCTGTTGGGCCCCCCAGGCAGGTGCTGGCTGGGCCAGGCCATTCTCCCACAGCCAGGTCATTGTTTTGGCCAAATGCTGAGGGCAGCGGCGGTGCCAAGGTGTGCTGTGGAGGGTGTGGGGCCGAGATCTCCTCAGAGACTCACTTCCTTCGCCTGGAAGATGCCCACGCCTTGGACACCACTGTGTTTTTATAAACTAGAAAGATGAGCAATGAGAAGGAACAGCAGATGGGGATGTGTGGGACTGTGTCAGGACCTCGTCCCCAGGTCTCAGCAGGAAGGCTCTCACCTTGAGGGGAGAAAGGCCACAGTGAGGTGGTCAATGTGGGGTTGCCACAAAAATGAAATTATCTACAACGCACATGAAGTGACATACACCCGTGACGGGAAAACTACTCTAAGAACGTGCTCCCAAAATGCAATAAATTGTTTATTTACTTATTATCTACAGAATAAAACAAGGGTAAGCTTTTTCTAAATAAAAAAATCTTAACTAGACTTTGTATTATTATACATTTTTAGGTGGTATTTAAAAAAGAACTAGTTTTAAGGACTTTAAAATTAGTAATTTCAGGGCTTCAGAGGTAAAGATTGATCCTCATAGCCTGTCACTTGAAAGTCTCACATGTCATAGAGCCTTTGTGTGCAGGGATGTGCTGTGTGACAGCTTCCTGGAGGTGTGGCTGAGGGGTCCAAGACAAGGTCGCTGCCCACAGGAGCACAGGGTCAAAGGAGAGCAGGACAGTTAGCCCCAGGCACATGAAATCTCCAGCCACATGCTGCAGTAACAGTCTGTGCTGGGAAGGCTTCTGTGCGCTGCACTGAGGCAGACATAGCGGTGGACCTCGGGGACCATCGGCTCCTAGGGAACTGAATTAATGGGACACCATGAGCATAGGTACCGAGTGGCCTGTTCCTTTATTCAGCTACAGGAGAAAAACACCATTTCTGGGGCCCATCTGGCAGGGAGGAAGTTCCCTCAAACACCAAGCAAGTAACATCATTCTGAAAAATGAAAAAGGCATCCCTTAACTTGCTAACCGTCCCTTCTTCCAGAATTTTCTGGCAAAGGCGTTGCTAAGTATATAGTGATCTATCCTTTAAAAATTATTCTTTTAAAAACAAAACAATTCTTTTTTTGAATAACAAGTATTTAAAAAATAATTATGGTCCATATGATCTAAAACATGCTAAGCATATTTCTCTTCTGCCAGAGTAAAGAGGCCAGTCCAAATGAAGGAAACTCCCCCTGGAAGAGGACTCTGCCCCCATCACGCCCTGTGCCCCACACCTCTACTCATTTGTTCACTCCACGGAAAAATAAAAATCCAAAAAAATTATCAGCAAAGATATTCCCCAAATTATTTATAACATGAGAAAGTTAAAAAAATATTTTCAATAGTAATGCATAAATTACATTACAACCACAGGATGGAAGGCAGCTATGAAAATTAAATTAAGTAATGATGCAGGAAAAGCCCCATGTGACAATGTTAAGTAAAATAAATACAAAATTACAGCCATCATATGACACTAATGCAAAAAATAACAAATAAAAGGTCTGATAAAAATCAAAGAAAATAACCTGTCAATGGTTAGCCACTGCTTGCCAAACATCACCCATTGCCTAGCGCCGCACAAGGACTTCAACACTACAGATACCAGTGAAAGGGCTGTCCCCATTTTCGTTGTTGTTTCTTTCATAATTTCATTTTTAGTTCTTATTTAAGAAAACAAGCATTTCCCCAACTTTAATCTTGAGCCACATTTGAGCCCATATATTTCTTTTGGCTTCTCTAGCTAGTAACATCCTCTGAGAGAACCAGGGAAGAAAATGTAAAAAGCAAGTTCTCATCTGACTTTCAGGTTCTAAGTGTTTCAAGGGTCCCAGTGGACATCTGGCCTGGACTCCAGCTGGCTCAGCCCCAAGATCCTCTTTCCTGGGCCTTCACTGTATCCCCGTCCCACATTTTTCATTTACTAGAAATCAATTTGGGTTGACTTAAGGAGCTTCTCTGCCAAAACCATACTTGCCTCAGGGAAACTCCAATTCATTAGCCACTCAAAGCAGGTGCGCCTCATTTTAATAATCTGATTAGCACTTTCTGCCAGAGAGCAGGTCATCCTGGATGGAGAGCGGCAGGAGACTGCGTGCGGCTGGCAAGACTGGTCTGCAGCATGGGGCAGGGAGGGTGGAGGGAGAGGGCCGCCTGTGCTGGGAAGGGGGAGCTCATGAGAGGCAGAAGAAGAGAGGAGGGAGGGGCAGAGTGGAGGGAGGGGAGAAGGGCGAGAAGGTCTAGCCCACTGCATCTCACTTAGTGCCTGTGACTGACAGGGGTGAGGGCTCCAGGGTCTGAATGCTCTCCGCTCTCCTGATGGTTAATGCTGCCATTAGGATCCACTCTCCTCTGCCCCCAAGCCCGCCCTGCTCCCCAGGGAGCCTGCGCTCCTGAGGAGAAAAATAGGCCAGTGGTTGGCACAGGGCACAGCAGAGCGGTCCAGCCTTGCTGAGTCAATGCATTATTTATGAAAAGATTTTCTTACAGGATGTTCAGTTTCCCTTCTGTGTCCTCCCCAGAGTTCCACAAAATGCACCCAGTTGCTCTGCAGCACATCTCTGCCATGTCAGCACAGCAGGTGCACGCAATTGCTGTGCACCTGTCAGGAGTGGCCACAGACATCGCAGCCTTGCAGAGTGGCTGCCAGATCACAACGGATGGATCTTCTACTATCAGCTGGATTTGCAGGTGGAGCTCAGGCTCCCGCGGCAGGAAAGCAGGGGGACTTCCCCCTAATGGTGTAGTCAAGGCCATGAGGTTCCCAGGCAGGCCCGGTATGGCTCTTCCTCAATAAAGGGGAATAAGAGCCACAAGGGCTTTCTGAGGACACATCCTGGTCGCCTTCTAGCTGAGCTGACCACAGTGCCTCCTGCCCTGGCCATCAAGGACACACAGGCAGTGGGGGCTGAGGCCTCTGATGCCCTGGGGGACCCCAGAGAAGCTGCCCATCTCTGGTCCTGACAGGGCCTGTCCACTCCAGAAGGAGTCAGATGCATATCCTTTAATACTTCCTTGTCAGTACATAAATCCACGGTGTGAACAGAAGTGGAGTGGGAGATGATTCTGGACCTGAGTGAAAAACACCCTCCACAGCAGCTGGTGGCATTTTCCCACATGGAAGTATCATATGAAGCAGGATGATGGGCCCACTGGGACCAGGCTGGGGATGCTGGGTGGGCACACCTGCCTTTGCTTCCCAGAGAAGTCGCCATCAAGGCAGGGTAGGGACTGCGGCGGGGACTACAGTGAGCGACCTGCTGCTGACCCAGAGCAAGCTCCCCACCTCTCCCATGGCTGGGCTGTCATCTAACCAGCAATCCTGGTAGTGGCGACTCTTAGGGGGCAGCTAAAATGGCCTGCCAGGTCTGGAGGAGCTGGTCTGCCTTCCTGCCCCAAATTCCCAGGAGACTCTGATGCTCTAGGTCAGGGCACCCCACTTTGAGAACCCTGACTAGGGGAAGTGACTCAGCCACCTAGGTCCAGATGGGGGCTTGGGGAGTTCTCAGGACCTCACATCTGCCTGTCACTGACCCTTGGGATGGCTGTGGGACTGAAAGTTCCTCCTCACTCTCCTGTAGCCTCCTCTGCACAGTGGAGGCACCTGTCAGGAGAGGCCACAGACATCTCCATGACCAGCGAGAAGGTAGGACAGGCCGGAGCCTGGCACAGAAGCCCCCTCTCCACGCCTGTCCTGTGAGAGCGGCAGCAGCTGGCTCTGTGCTGTCCAGGCCGGTTTGTGCGGGGGTCTCTCTTTGCCACGTCACACAGCAGCCTGCAGATGAGGGCATCGCAGAGCTGTAACCCAGGTGGTTCCTTTTTCTTTCCTCTAAGTCTTTTACTAATTTTGGCAGGAAGAGTGTATTGAAACATGCCATCTCCATCCTACTTTCGAGTCTAACGTGGTAGCATTCTTCTCCTCAGGGCAGGTCAGAGCAGGCAGAAGAGACCCCCAGCTGGCAGGGCTCAGAAGGGGCCTCTTGACTGCTCCTCGGTCTCCTCAGATGTGAATAAAGTAGCAGTGGTGACAAGAATAACACACGAGTGTCTCCACATAGAGGTTTAAGGAACTAGGCCACAATACTGCTCACAATGCAGGGTTCTCCCAAAACCATTATTTGCGGGTGCAGAGTCCAGGTCTTTGTTGTGATCTAGCTGCAGTCAGGGTGACGGGAGAATTCTCTCTCAGCCCACTGCCCCCAGCCACTGCCCTCACTCCTCTAGTGAGAGGGGGACACATGCTGCTGGGGGCAGTGGCCACATGAGGCGCACAGTGCCACTGAAGGCGGGGGTCACAGTGGCAAAAGCACGGCTACATGGTCAGAGTCTGCAGGTGCACTTGGCGGTGCTCTAACTGCCCAGGAGGGTCACCACCCCCAGCACCTGCCTGTCAGGACGCATCTCTCAGCAGATCACAGTCTGAAAGGCGCCGCCATGTGCCTGCCGCCATCCCTGTGTGGTAGCAGAAGGACCTGGGGACAGCGGAGTTTTCAGTGGGTGAACTTCAGACAGGAGGAGAACTGTACAAGAATTTCTGGTGTGTATTCTGTTGATGTTCCAAAGCCAGTTTTATAAATTTTTAATCATCAATTGAGTAATGAGAACAAGATGCCATTTGCTAAGTCTAGATCTGGCCAGGGCGGGCCAGGCATGTTACGGAGGCTCTGGCAGCACTGCTGTTTGCAGCATAGCAGGGAAATGCCTCTCTCTGAATGAGGAATTATGTAAAAAATACATTTAATTTTATCAAACATCAAAAACGACGTGCCCTGCAATATATCACATGCTCTGTTTTGCAGATTGAATCCACTGAATTGATAATCCTTTCTTCTAGAACAATTGATTATATAGGACACGCCCAGAGACTGTCTGTGTGGTGGATGCACTAGAGGTGGGCAGCGGACACATTGTTTTCTCTGGATAATGGCCAGAAAATGATTTTGTTTAATAGAGGAATAATTGTGGCAATAAAGGTTAACTGCCACCACAGTCTGAGAGGCAAGGCTTGGAGTCTGTGTTTGTGTACAGGCATGTGGTGTCTCGGAGCAGTGCCCAGCCTGGTCCCCTGCTTTCACTTTGCACCTCGACTGAGGAAGTCCCTGGATCTCAAGGCTGTGCTGCATGTGCCCTGTGCCAGGCTTCAAATTAATGGTCATGCGTGTGCCACCTTCTGATCTGCAGCGCCACTGACAAACGACAGAAAGGACAGGCACACATAAAGCTCACAGGTGGGGTGAGGGATGCACCATGGTGTGTCATAAAGAATGAGGGGAGCTATATATTCCTGAGGATTCACGGGGCAGACCCCAGATAGACTGCTGGCAGCTGCGTGCACAGAATTCCTCATAATGTCCCGCCGAGCGCCCTGTTGTACAGCAGCCCACGGTAATTAGAGCGTTCAGCAGCCACCGCCGTGTGCTCCACGCACCCAAGTGGATCTTCATTTTTCACATGCAGGGCCTCACTAATTAAAATCAGCTTTGCAATTAAACGTGGAAAATTGTGTTAAACTTCGAAGTGTAGTTAGAAAAAAATGCAATTATTTTGAGGATATTTTCTTTTAATGCAAATGAAATTTCTATGTGAAAATGGTAGCAGGGGATACAGGAATTCTGATTTCTCCTTCTATCTTCCTCTCTGTTCCTTCTCCTTTCTTTCCTTTTTTTACGATTATGGATGCTCCTCTCACTTGCAAGTTGCAATGCTCCACTATCTCTCAACCAGTACCTGGCTCCATTCCAAAGCTTTTACCGAGTACTCTCTGTCAAGGCATGAATAATACAGCCCCCAGGCTGCTGGCAGAGTCCCAGTGAGGCGTGCATACATCAGGAAGCAGGTCCAGACTTCAGCTCCGGAGTTGCTGTGCAGTGCTGTGCAGACAGGCGTCACTCACGGGGTGGGGTGATTGCTGCACGTGGCAATCACCCCACCAGGGAAAAGTTTTAAGAAATGGAGAAAAATCTGAATAAGGAGTATGCACAGAATACTGGGGATACTAGTATTAATTTTCTAATAAAAAGAAAAGCTGCCATTTGATGATTTTAAACTTAAAGTTTCAAATTAAATGATTTGACTCAGTGTTTCCTCAATTGCAGAGACTTTAAATGTAAGACCAGTGTCCATCACCTAACTCCAGGGTGTCTGTTAAGTGTGCAAAGACTCTAAAGTCAAACTACAGGTTAAATATCTTGTCAGAACTCCATGTTCAACAAAAACTTAATTAAAACATTGCAGTGGAGGCTAAATGTAAATGAAATCCATTACATTTCAGAAATGAATTCAGAGGGATCACAAAACATGCATGTAAGGAGTGAGCCCTTCTTGGACATTCTCCCCCCCACCTCACAGGCATGTAAGGAGTGAACCCTTCCTGGACATTCCCCCCCCGCCACATATATGTAAGGAGTGAGCCCTTCCTGAACATTCTCCCCCCACATGTATGTAAGGAGTGAGCCCTTCCTGGACATTCCCCCCCCACATGTATGTTAGGAGTGAGCCCTTCCTGAACATTCTCCCCCCACATGTATGTAAGGAGTGAGCCCTTCCTGGACATTCTCCCCCCACATGTATGTAAGGAGTGAGCCCTTCCTGGACATTCTCCCGTCCACAGGCATGTTAGGAGTGAGCCCTTCCTGGACATTCTCCTCCCCACATGTATGTAAGGAGTGAGCCCTTCCTGGACATTCCCCCCACACACATGTATGTTAGGAGTGAGCCCTTCCTGAACATTCTCCCCCCACATGTATGTAAGGAGTGAGCCCTTCCTGGACATTCTCCCCCCCACA
>CAUYON010015668.1:0-24884 GCA_963573935.1 Arctocebus calabarensis
CTGGGCATTATATCTTCTATTATCTTCTTTGCAACTACCTGTGCAGTCTCGTTTTTGGTAGGAAATGCTTCTACCCATCCTGAGAATGTATCTATGAACACAAGGAGATATTTGTATCCATATTTACCTGGTTTGATTTCAATAAAGTCCACTTCCCAGTACGCACGTGGCTCTGCTCCACACTCTCTGGACCCTGGATTGTGGGGGCTAGATACACTGTTAGTCACAATACATACTTTGCATGAAGCTATGACTTCATCAATTTTGGTATTCTGATTTTGCATCTTGATTTTGGCGTGGTGCAGCAAGTCTTTTATTTTACGTGAGTCCAGGTGGGTGGAGAAGTGGATCTTATGGAGGATTTCCTGCCCCAGTTTTGCTGGCACAAGCACTTTATTGTCACAGGTGACGTACCATCCGTTGTACTTCTCGGGGGAGTGGGCCTGTGGGATCTGCTTTATCCATTGTAAGTCCTCCGGAGTATACTCCGGAGATGGTGGCAGTGTTGGGGATCCAGGGTCTGGCAAGGCGGTGGTAGGAAGCTCTTGAGTAACGGAAGTGGCTACTGTCCTGGCAACCTGATCGGCCCGCCGGTTGCCTGTGGCCACAGGGGAGTCGCCTTGCTGGTGTCCAGGGCAAAGGGTGATGGCTAGCTTCTGGGGAAGCCACAAGGCTTTTAAGAGGTCAAGTATTTCTTTTTTATTTTTAATAGTTTTTTCTTATGCTGTAAGGAGTCCTCTCTCCTGGTAGAGTGCCCCGTGTATGTGGGCAGTGGCAAAGGTATACCGGCTATCAGTATAAATGTTAAGTCTCAGGCCTTTTCCCAAGGTCATAGTTTGTGTTAGAGCTATGAGTTCAGCTTTCTGAGCTGACGTCCTAGCTGGAAGGGGCTCTGCCCAAACAGTCTCAGTTTCAGACACTACTGCTGCCCCCGCATACCTGCATCCATCTTGTATGAAGCTGCTTCCATCCGTGTACCAAGTGGCTTCTGCATCAGGGAGAGGCTGGTCTGTAAGGTCCTGACGTATGCTGTGGACCTGGGCCAGGATGTCCATACAGTCATGAAGGGGTTCCTTTAGGTCCGGGTCTGGCAGGAGGGTCGCTGGATTGAGAGAGGTCTTTGGCAGGAATCGGATTCGTGAAGGGTTTAGCAGAAAGCCCTGGTAGTGGGCAAGTCTGGCATTGCTAACCCACCGATCCAGTGGCTGTTTGAGGACTCCCTCAATGGCATGAGGGGCTGTGATTAACAGCTCTTGCCCTAAAGTCAGTTTATCTGCATCTTTAACCAGCGATACAGTAGCGGCAATGATGCGTAGGCATGGGGGCCAGCCTGCTGCCACAGGGTCTTTGACAGGTAAGCGACCGGCCGGGTCCAGGGACTGAGTCACTGGGCGAGTACCCCTTTTGCTATGCCTTTGTGTTCATCTACATACAGATGAAAGGGCTTAGTAATATCTGGGAATTCTAGGGCTGGAGCTGAGAGCAAAGCTCGTTTCAGGGCCTGGAAGGCTTTTTCTTGTTCTGTGGTCCACTGGAAAGGCAAGCTACCCTGGGTAGCTTCATAGAGGGGCTTTGCTATCTCTGCAAACCCTGGAATCTACAGGCGACAGAACCCAGCCGACCCAAGGAACTCCCACACCCCACGCTGTGTGGTTGAGGGGGAGGGTTAATACTGTTTCTTTTCTTGCCTGGGACAGCCACCGCTGCCCATCCTTAAGGATGTAACCCAGATAACTTACAGTTTGTTGGCAGATCTGAGCCTTTTTGGCAGAGACCCGGTACCCGAGAGCTCCCAATGCAGTTAGTAAGTCCCGGGTGCCTTGGTGGCACTCTACTTCTGTCTCGGCTGCAATTAGAATGTCATCTACATACTGTAAAAGAGTCAGGAGAGGGTGTTGCTTTTGATACTCACTCGGGTCTTCATGTAACGCTTCATCGAAGATGGTGCGGGAGTTCTTGAACCCTTGTGGCAGTCGAGTCCAGGTAAGCTGAGCATGGATTCCCTGCTCATCGTCGTTCCATTCACAAGCGAACATTGCCTGGCTCTGGGGGGCCAACAGGAGGCTGAAGAAGGCATCTTTTAAATCAAGAACAGTGTACCATACCCAATCTGGGGTGAGGGCACTCAATAGTGTGTAAGGGTTTGGGACAGTGGGGTGGATGTCCAGTACCCGTTTGTTGACCTCTCTCAAGTCCTAGACTGGTCTATAGTCATTAGTTAATGGCTTCTTTATAGGTAGCAGGGGAGCGTTCCATGTTGATTGACAGGGCACTAGTATCCCGCTTTGAAAAAGTCTCCGAATGTGGGGCGTGATGCCCTGCCGGGCCTCTTGGGACATGGGATACTGCCGCACCCAATACGGGTTCAGCCATTGGCTTGAGTTCTATGATGACCGGTGGTCAGTGGGCAGCTAGTCCCATTCCCCCAGTCTCTGCCCAGGCGAGTGGGTAAGTTCTCAGCCATACGATGACATAGTGTAGCCTGTACTCATCTTCAGGTTGAAGGGTGAGTACTTTATGGGACTTCCATACTGGTCTGTAATAGGGGTCCTTTGTCTTTAAAGATGATATGAGCCCCTACCTTGGCCCGAGGAGGGGGTAGGAGCAGTCTGGGATGACCATGAACGCGTGGGATACCTGGCCCACGCCTAGGTCCACAGTTCTTCAGGTAGTCCATGAATATTGTTTAATGCTTGTGGACCCCTGTATCCATGATTTCCGGGTGTCCATAGGGCCGTGGGCCTGGATCAGTACTGAATGCTGGGCTCCGGTATCTACTAGGAAATTTATTGGAGTCCCCCCACTCTGAGAGTTACCCAGGGCTCGGGGAGGGGTGCCGAGCCCTGACTCCTCTACCCCTCGAGCCCTCCCAGTTCCAGGGTTGGCACTGAGGGGGGAGCATGGAGGTCTAGGAGGTGGTTTCTTAGGGCACACACGGGCCCAGTGTCCATGTTCTTTACAATAGGCACATTGGTCCTTCTGGAGGTGGAACCTGCCTAGGGAGCTCTCCTTACCTCCCGCTGCCAGTCGGTGCAGTCGCCCTTCTCTTTTGTCTGAGGTTGCAGCCGTAGAGGCTAGGAGGATCCTGGCCAATTCCTGGATCTGTCTTTTAGCAGCCTTCATTTGTCTTTCTTCAGGGGTCTCACGGTTGTTGTAGACTCGTTCAGCAACTTCTAGGAGGTCCTGCAAAGACTTCTCACCCAGTCTGTCTATTCTCTGCACCTGTGCTTCATATCTGGAGGTGACTGATTAACAAAGAACATGACAACTGCTGCTCTATTCGCTGCAGCTTCAGGATCTAGAGGTGTGTGCATGCGAAATGCCTCTAGGATTCTTTCTAAGAATGCTGCAGGGTGTTCTGTCTTTTCCTGCTGTACACTACCTACCTTGGCCAAATTAGTCGGCTTTCTAGCTGCTTTACGGAGACCCTTTATTAGAGTCTGGCGGTAGACTTGAAGCCTCACCTGACCGGTTCCTGTATTGAAATTCCACTCGGGGTGTGTGAGGGGAAAGGCCGCATCTATAAGAGCCTGATTGGTGGTGGGGTTTCCATCTGGACCCTCAATAGCCTTCCTGTCCTCAGCCAAGATGCGGTTCTGCTCCTTAGTGGTGAAAAGGACCTACAAAAGCTGCTGGCAATCGTCCCAAGTAGGCTGATGGGTAAAAAGAATAGAGTCTAAGAGATCAATCAAGGCAGTGGGTTTTTCAGATAAACTAGGGTTCTGCATTTTCCAGTTATAGAGATCACTTGTGGCAAAGGGCCAATAGTGCTGTTCCTGGCTTGGGGGGGGTCAGTTTCATCAAGGGGGCCCACTGCGCGAAAAGCAGCACTGAGGAGTCTGCTGTCAGGTCGCGCTGGACCTTACGGCATGTGTGAGGTGGGCTTCAGAGACCACCCCCCCCCTCAGACCTGGGGCTGGGGTGGCCTCGCTGCCCGGCGGATTCTGAGGAACAAGTGCCCCCCGAGGTGAGGGTAGATAGGGAGGGGGGAAGAGCACTTCTGGATCAGTTCCTCCTTGGAGGACCAGGGGAGGGGCAGTGGGCTCAGAAGACTTCTCCTTTTTTCTCCTTCAAGGCTAGGAGTTTGGCCACCTCCTTGCCTGAAGGAGGGAGAAGGGGTTTTACCCACGATGGTGGATCCTCCAGGAGATCCTGCCAAGCAATTATATATGGGATCTGGTCCGGGTGCCCAGTACCAGATGGATAGACTATATCTTTGACTTGGAAAATAATGGGAAGGTGACACCAAGTGCCATTCAGTGCCATCCGGTGGCTATTTATTCCTGCAAAAAGTCACAAGTTTACTTTTAGACACATTAAAACTGCACTTCCTGGCTTTGTCTTTGAAATCCTGGAAATGAATCAAAGTTAGGGAGAGGGGGGTCATCTGCGTCTGTCCCATGTTGCCCTCCAAATACAATAAAACATAGACAAAACTAATAACATACAAAATTCTCCAGAAACCAGAAGCCTGCCCTCACGGGTTCTCAGGCCAGAAACCAGAAGAGACAACGGTATAACTCTGTTTGGCGGTCGCGACCCGCCTTACCTCTTAACCAGATGGAATGTCTGGTCCTCTTGACCAGAGGCTGGGGATTCCACATCCCAGTCCCCCCCCCCCCACGGGGGCATTCCTGTCGGGGAGTCCACGTCCCGACTACAGATTCAACAACTGAGACTAACACAGAACAGGACAAGACAAATGCCGGCATGCGCACACTCACCTCTGGAGCAGGTACTCGGTGATTTTCGGGGGATATCCTGGACGGACCCCCAAATGTTGTGCTGAGCTCAAGGGATCCCCCACATAAATCACTGAGAGACTAAATCCGATGCAATAACAAGAGGCTTTATTTACAAGTCAGCCTGGGCTGGGGGGGTCTCTCACACCTGGCACAGCAGGAAAACAGAGAAGCCCGCAGCCTGGAAAAGGAGGGGGGTTTTAAGGGTACAGAAAGGAAAAAGGGAGGGGGTGTGGGGTGAGCTGATAGAGGTCTAGGAGACTGAGTAGTACTTGTCCTTGGCTAGTCTGGGAAGGGGGTGCTGTCACTCGGGACAGACACAAGGACGAGGGGCAGGGGAGGGAGTGAGTTACTTAACACTTTTGGTATGTGTGCTGCTGCAAAATCAAGGCTGAGGAACAAGATGGAGTTAGTTTTAATAAAATGGAGTCAGTTTGGTCTTTATAGTAGTACATCTAAGCATCCCTCAGCTGTGCTAGAGAGCTCTGAACACCTCTCCCCAGTAGCTCACACATATCAGTGGACAGATTATGACCCAGGCAGGTGGCTGTGTGGACTTTTGTACTAGGAGATGACAGAAAGCTTGTAATTATTGTTTTAAATTCTTGATTCCAGGTTAGAAATATCTCCTGATTGACAATGGATGCTCACATCGCCTTTGAAAAATCTGGTGTATCTGGAAGTACAATCAACTCCTTGGTATCTGCCTGATTAATCAACACACCTTGTAGTACCCTTGTCCCTCAGGGACAAGAGTACCGTGTCCCTGGGCCTTTCCAGGCTTGGAGGCAGGTGTTTAGCCACATCAACTCATTTCATTACCTTAGGGATGCCCTTACCCTAACAAGCAGCTTCCTATCTGGCCTGTGTGATCCTAATTGGCACATGACTGGCCATCTGTCGGCCTCCATGAGCAGCTCCTGCCTCTCAGACAGCAAGTCAGCTGTTCCTGGAGCAGTGATTTTCAACAGGTGTGCCTTGAGAAATTTTAAAGATCTTTAAATTATTTTTGACAGAATTTCAAAATGTAGGAAGCATATTCTTTTTTTTTTTTTTACTCTTAATTTTTTGATCGACATAATTTAAGTGTGCTGCAGAAGTTTAACTACGGGTTCAAGTGAGATTAAAAAAAGGTTGAGAAACGCTGCCGTAGAAGCTCCACCTGCTCCACTCTTGCACAAGGCGACTCGGTGCCCCTGCAGCACACACCTACCCATATGGGGCATTGAGTAGTTGGTTCTTTAGTCCCTTCTGCAGACAGCAGCTGAGAGTGTCTCCCCCAGCCTCAGTGTATCAGCTCTAATTGCTATAATTTAGCAGCTTAGCAACACCCATTTATTTCTTCAGTGTCTGTGGGTTGAGAATCAGGCATGGCTTAGCCAGGCCAGTTCTCAGAAGCTACGATCAAGGTCTCAGCTGTGCTGGGTTCTCATGTGGAGACTTGACTATAGGAGAATCTGCTTTCCAGATCACTCAAGCTGCTGGCAGAATTCATCTCCTGCTGACTCTGTACCTAAGGGCTGCTCTCAGCCCTAGAGGTCACTCAGAGCTCCCTGCCAACATTGCTCATCTGCACACAGAAGTTAGCTGGGGAAACGGCCCCCATAGCCTTTGCAAGTCACAGGTTCCACCTGCACTCCAGAGGAGGGGGCTACACAAGGGTGTGACCAACTGGGGTCACCACACAGGCACTTGCTTGTATATGACACTAACTACAAAATTTCCTCTTTGATCCTTCTTGCCAGGCTTGAGCTCAGCCCAAACTTCTATGACTGATCCCTGATGGCTTCCCACTAATTCTGCCCACTCTTCCCCCCCACCCCCCGCAGATGGTCCTGGATGATGTCGTTCAACCTGTTAGTGGCACCCAGCCTTTGACAAATAGGTACCATCTAACCCATGAGAAAACGAATTCTGAGAAAGGTCAAATGTCCTGTTCAAGGTTCCATAAACAGTCTGCTTACCTGTACAGTGGTGATAATCTCACCTGGCCATCAGAACTGAGGAAAAAAATTATGCATGTAAGAGTCTGTAGGTTAAAGAGCTCGCTTCAAGTTTCTGTTAAGAATTTCCTTCCTTAAAATAATAGGTTTTGGCTTTTTAATAACATCCTACCTCGCACTGGTCGGTTAAGAGCCACACATCTGGGTAAATTTTGTTTACCCAGCCTTGTGGCACATTAACAAGAGTTAAATCTTTTTATTTTATTTTATTTTTTTTATTAAATCATAGCATGTACATTAATGCAAACATGGGGTACAATGTGCTGGTTTCACATACAATCTGAAATATTTTCATCAAACTGTTTAACATAGCCTTCGTGGCATTTTCTTAGTTATTATGTTAAGACATTTGTCTTTTTAAATGCTTCTAGTGTAATCCAGTTTGTGGCACACAAAGCACAAATGGGGAAAACTAACCCAAATAAAAATCTTTAATCTCTTGTCTCCCTTTACTTTTTGCTTTCTCTCAGCATGTTTCCTATCTAAACCTGGGAGTCCTATGAATGAACCACCTGTGTTGTGAGAAGCAGGTTGTGACTCCCTCGATATTCAAAAGCAGGGGGAAAGCACACAGGCCTCCTTCCTGTTTCACACCAGGGGCCCGTGCTGCCCATCTGAGGCCAGAGCCCTCTCCTGAGTCAACCAGCAGGACTCAGGAGCTGAGGCTTCCAGGACGACGGGAGTAGGGGGTGGGACAAGACTGAGACAGCTTCTCACTAAAGTACCAGTCTGATAGATCTGAGCCTAGTCTCAATCAAGCTTCCATTTGCTGAGTAACAGATGCTGTTCTCAAGAGCAGAGAGGTAAACAGTCCCACCATTGTTTGAGAGTCTGGGCTTTATCTTTGGTTACTTAAGGCAATGAGGACAGACTTTGGAGATTCTCACATATCTCTAGCACTCAGACTTGTCGCTAGAAAAACGAATATCCCTGCTCTTGCCCTCTGCCTACCACTCCAAGATAAGCAGCCCTTCCTCTAGTTACCGAATACTACATACTCTGACGATAATGTTCTCACAGGATTTTCTGCACATTTCTTTAACACTGTCTTTTTTTTTTTTTTTTTAAGAGACAGAGTTTCACTTTGTCACCCTCGGTAGATTGCCATGGCATCACAGCTCACAGCAACCTCCAGCTCTTGAGCTTAGGCGATTCTCTTGCCTCAGCCTCCTGAGTAGCCACTGCCTGAGTAGCCACAGGCACACTAGTAGCTGTGTATGGTCACAGGAGTGAGAAGCCTCCCAAGCTCTTCAGTAACAGGCAATCAACACTCATAGACCTGGATTGGAAACTTCAGCTTGGTTGTGGGGCATCTGGTTAAACTTTTAAGCCTCTCTGGGTCTGCAGTGGGAATAATACATAATTCTTAACTTGTTGGTATGTCATAAAAAATTAAATGAATTAATACATATAAAATCTTAACCATAGGGCTTGGTCTGGCCCAACACAGACCAGCAGAACCCACTGCACTGATGGAAATGGTCTGTGTTTGTATTGTCCAGTCCAGTGGCAACAGCCTCAGTATCCACTGAGCACTTTAAATGTGGCTACTTTGGGTCTTATTCTGATTTTTTTCATTTCCTAATCCTAAGGAGGACGTCAGGCCAATATGTTCCCTTATCTCAGGGGCACAAAGACCATCTTACTTTCGGTCTGGTTTCAGGAAACTTCAGCTCACTGTGGGGACTGAGGGGAAACCAGGAGAAGAGAGGTGGCCTTGCAGAGCAAGAGTCCTTGCCCAGCTCCCTGCTGCTCCCTACGAGTGGCAGTAATTTAGGGAGAAGGGCTGAGCATGGCACCCAGAGGGCTGCCTGCCAAAGCACCTGAGATTAAACTCTTGACTTATTTGGCAATTTGATGTAAGGACAGTAAAGACATTCTTTTACACCTAGGGAGAATGGAGGTCATCCATGTTACATTATTATTGTGTCTGCCAAGAAAAAAGCAATTCCTAGGATTTCGTGAGTAGGACTGAATCAACAAACAGTCCTGGGGAACAGGGGAAAGATAGCTGGAAGGAGGGTAGACAGAAAGTGGGAGTGGGGAACAAAACATGACATCACAGCTGCAGGGAAGCTCCCTGGGGCTGCCCTTACGACAATCGTATTACACTCTATAGTATTTTATAGTTTGCAGCCTTGCTCATTAATAGCCTCTGAACTACAGTAACTAATTCTTTCTGCTAGGTAAGTAGAAGACACATCGTATTCATTAATTATCCTTGTACAGTTACCTCCCGTGGAGCAGGCAAGGAGGGGAAGCAACTTGCTGGCTGGCCAATATTTTATACTCAACTTGCTGACTTCAGACTCCCCTAATATTCCTATGCTAATTGTAAGCCTCCCAACTCCCTCACTCATCAACATCTCCAGAAGAACCCCGTGCAACACACAGACACTAGCCATGTGTGGCTATTTAAAAGTAATTAAAACTAATTACAATTTAAAATTTTCTCCTCAATCACAAAAGCCACATTTCAAGGGCTCAAGAGCCACCTCGGGCTAGTGTCTCCCTTACTGGACAGAGCAGATACAGAACATTTCTATCACTACAGCACAGAACCCAGTGCTGTTCTAGAAAGAACGGCTATTGAATGCATAACTAAAAAAGCATTTAATGACCATTTTTTTTTGGTTGTTATAAGCAATAACTTATCTTGTACTTGGAAAACGCGAGCCAACCTTACCTTGTTTCAAATCCTAAGGAATCATAACAGTGTCGTAATTTTGGGTATCGCTTTTAGCCGAAGATGAAAAGCTAAATCCTCCTGCCCCCCTCCCCCACGTACACAGCATTTTTCTATCTTTTGGAAGCTCTAAGTGTTTTGCTTCCTGGGAGCTAGTGATACGCCCAGACTCTAGTTGCAGTCTGTGAGTGGCAGTACCTTTTGTGTATCAAGATGTGGTTATTTCACAAAGGTGAAAAGAATATGGGGCTTTGTGCTCAAGGAGGCTACTGGCAATGCCCTGCTGCCAAGATGGATTAAATTTGTGGCAGGGAGACTGAGTCTGCAAAAGCCACGTGAGAGGGAAAGATGCCATAAAGATACAAGTAATGAAAGGATTAAGCTATTGACTCTATTGAGTGGGGGGAAAAAATGACTCAGGGCTGAATTGTCTGGGTGCACCGTCCACACCACCCAATTATTCCAATAGTGTTTTGATGTTACCCTTCATTTTTCCAGTGAGGATAAGCCTTTAGGTGGCACAGGAATGGCTTATGCTATGTCTGAGCTTTGGAGTATGATGCCACTTCCCTGTAGAAGTCAGTATCCTTTTCTAACAGGTGCCAGCCTCAGTGTGAGTACATGGACTTTTAGGAGCAGCAGGGCCAGGAAGGAATCGTCTTAATTCCATCCTAAAGAAACAGAAGCTGCTGCAAGACAGTATAGGAAAGCAGATGGTGAGAGCAAAGGACTGCATTCCCGTCCTGCTCAGACCAGGCCCGGCCACCTGCCCCCAACAAGCTATCCTTCACAGAGCATTGCCTTGCTTGCCCAAGGACAGTTGTCTCTGAGGTTACGTTAATAAGTTACCAGTTGTTATGATATGCACGATGCCATGGAACCATCCAATAGCTTGTGAGGAGGTCACTGGGTGACCCTGTCCCAAAGCAGCATAAGTAAATTGGGCGATGTCCCAACATGGCGCAATGAAAGGTCGTGGCTGACCTTGAATGCAGGTGGGCTGATCATGGCTGCGTGTTTCTGTGTGTTCCTCATCCTGTCAGTTTGTGTATATGCCTGTCTGGCCCACCGTCTTAATCATTTATTTGATTTAGTGGTGAAGAGTACAGCCTCTAGGGCCAGACCACCCGAGTTCAAAACCCAGCTCTATTGTTAGCCACCTCTGAGCCCTTATGTAAACCTTGGGCTGGTTTCTTCTGCAGAGAGGATGATACTGATGCCGGTATTACCCGAGAGCTGTCAGGAATGCAAACTACAGGCCCCACCACAGACAGACTGAGTCAGAACCTGCATTTTAACATCCCAGGTTTATTTGCCCATTACAGTTTGAAAAGCACCATCCTATTCTAGAAAGCAGTGCACTGTGGTGAGTTATAAGACATACGACCCTCACACGTGGATCTGGTTCATAAGGCCAGACACAGCGCAGGTCTGATTTCAAGACTGCCTTGGGAGGGCTGTGCCATCGCTGGTGCTGCTCAGATGAGCGCAGTCTGTAAAGACAGAATTGTGTTGAGGGATGAGGAAATGAAGCCAAATTGTTCTGGAAGGGCTGAAGTCAATGAGGTAACATTAGCAAACAGTTCCTGTGATCCACGAGGGCGGGGAAGGAAGCATCGTTTAAGTAAAACAAAGTCTGCTGGCAAGTGTTCGCATCAAGATTCATGCTTAATTAGGTAAAACACAGCAAGCCAGAATCCTGCTCAGGGGAGACCGGGTGGCCACTGCGTTCTGCCTGGGAGCCGACTGCTCCTCACGGGGCCCTGGCAGAATCACATCTGGGTCTGGTCCTCAGATCACCGAACTTCTGCTTTCAAGGGAAGCTGCTGACTGCCAGCTCACCAAATAGCTTTCAATAAAGGGTCCCGAGTGGCTTAAAGTGCCTATTCTTTTTCTGCCCTCTACTCCCCTACTCTTTTGGGGCAGTGGTCCCCAAACCTTTCGGCACCCGCTTCATGGAAGACAATTTTTCCACGGAAGGGGGCACAGAGGAGGGGCAGGAGAGTCAGCTCAGGGGGTGATGCTGTGAGTCTGGTACTGTTTCACAGCCTGAGAGCTGGGGACTGCCATCTTAGGGAGTCCCTAAAGCAGAGCTTGAGACAGGGATTCTTATTCAAATGACTTATTGGGACATGCTCTTGGGAGAAGGGGTACATATTGTTTTTCCAGATAAGATTTAGGATGCACCATTAGATTTAAAGATAAGCAATCAATAACTTTTATTGATTGCTTATCTTAAAAAGTATTTGTTGGTTATCTGAAATTTAACTGGATACAGTTATGTTTATTTGTTAAAGCTGGCAACCCCTGGGTCAAGGGAGGCAGTACTTGGAGAAGAGAACTAAGTAAGCAAGGAGGCAGGCTCAGCCAGGGCCCCAGGGAGCCCAGCGTCACCAGGTGCATGACAAATGTCATCTCACATAGGGGAGGAGGGCTGCCACTCTGTACTGTTAGGTCAATTATGCCATTGGCCAGGCTGGCCTTGGGTGTGTGGTGGGGGATGCTGATTATAGGACAGGAGCACATATGTGCATTCCATTTGGCCAAGGGCAATTCTTCAGAGAATGCAGACAGTCAATGGTCAGGGCAGGGCCGACAGCGTCCACAACGTCCCTCCGCACAGCGCACAACCTCCTGCTAGCAATCCTCTGGCCTTTGAATGGTCAATGACAGCTTATTGGTGGTTTTAAACTAGGGAAGCATCGTGGATCTTGTATCCCTGATCTAATTTCCCTGGGAATAAATCCATAAGCAGGACTTTCAAAAGTAGAGTAAAATGCACCTTGTCCATTAACTGCCAGCTCTGCTTCAGCGCATTATCCTGGCAACCTGGTGTTCTCTGGGAGGTCCTGAGAGCTGGGCTGAGCCTTCTCTTTCCTTGGTGCTTAGGATAGAGCCATTGTTTCACCAGGATGAAAAGGGGAGTGGGGAGAGAAGCTCCCACCGTCTCCCTTCCTGGGAGGTGAGGACTCAGCAGTCTCCTTTCTGAGCTGGCGTTGCTTTAGGAATATAAAATGCTCATGATAGCGTATAGATAAGAAATTCCTAGTGTTATATTTGCTATGCGCTTGCCCACTTAAGACCCAGAAGAAAAATAGAAATGAATAGAAGTATTTAGGGCTAAGTTCTTAAGAAATACAAGCTGGTAGAAAAAAAAGAGAAGATTTTGCTCATTTACTTAGCAATGACGCCATAGGAATGATAATGTCAAACCTTAGCACCTCCTCTCCCCTCACCACTGCAACAGGTCATTACGAACTCCTTGCCAGCTACAGGTGGATCAGTTTTCCTAGAACATGGTCCCCAGAACGCCCACCTTGTGTATCTATCCCTGGTAAACGAGCTTCTGATTTAGGAGAAATGGCCGTAAACCATAGCTATAAAGCCCTTTTTATTGTAAAGGCCCTGGGAAGTCCGGCAGGAAAGAAACTCAGTCTTTTGCACATGCACTTGCTTGCCAGTCACCAGGAGCGCTGTCGGCCAGGCTCCGGGAGGTGTGCAGCAAGCACCACCTTAAGGCAGAGAGGCCAAGGCAGTTACCTGAGGAAGTAAGGCCTCCTTGCAAACTCCACACCAGCCAGCCTGCTTTGGTTCCTTATTCCCTTATCACTAGTTTCTTCTGAGTGAGAGATTAAGAGCAGTTAAAGGGCTAACTGGAAGCAGGTGGCCAGTTACACACGAGATCCCTGACACCATTTCCTGCCATCTTCTGCCACCTGACATCCATATCTGGAACCAGTTTCGAGGGGAAAGGGCCAGGGCAAATGCGCATGGGTTATCCTGGAAGCTGCCTCATGGGAGAGCTCTTGGTAGCATCACTGGAGCATCAGAGTGGGTCCCTGCAGGCCCAGGACCTAGGAGAACTTCACTCTTTTGCCTCTGTAAAGATCGGATTGTCTAAAGAAAAGTGTCAACAAAGTCTGTACCTCACTCTGGGAAAAAAGGACAAAAAAAAATCCGCTAATTCTGTCATCGGGGGAAGTTATCTTAATAAAACAATTGCCAGTGTTTTGTTTTGCCATGTTTGACAGATTTTTATTTTATATATAGATGAAGGGGACAGACAGAATGTGTTCACTTTTCCTCAAATTATAAAACTAGGAAATGTGTGACAGTCGGCTGTGGATATGATTTGCGAGGCATTGAGAGGATCTGTCTCTAAAACAGGATTTTTTTTTTAATGCAAATTGAAGATTTGTGATAACCCACATTGACCAAGTCTACTGGCACCATTTTTCCAAAAGCAGGTGCTCACTTTGTGTCTCTGTCACGTTTTGGTAATTCTTGCAATACTTCAAATTTCTTCATTATTGGTGATCTTTGATGTACTGCTGTAATTATTCTGAATTGCCACAAACTGCCCATAGAACATGGCAAATTTAATTAGTAAGCGTGTGTTTTGACTGCTCCACCTACTGGCTGTTTCTCCATCTCTCTTCCTTCTCGGGCCTCCTTATTCCCCGAAACAAAAGAACATTGACATTATACCAAGTAATAATCTCACAATGGCCTCAAAGCATTCATGTGAAAGGAAGAGTTGCATATTTTTCACTTTATTTTTTTTCATGTTTTTCACTTTAAATCAAAACCTAGCTTGGGCAGTGCCTGTGGCTCAAGGACTAGGCACCGGCCCCATATACCGGAGGTGGTGGGTTCAAACCTAGCCCCAGCCAAGAACTGCAAAAAAAAAAAAAAAAAAAAAAAAACTAGCAATGATTAAACTGAGTGAGGAAGGCATGTCAAAACCAGACAAACCAAAGCCAGGCCTCTTGCACCTGTTGGCTAAGTTGTGAATGCAAAGGAAATTATAAGTGCTACTCCGGTGAACATATGGAAGGATAAGAATTCAAAACAGCCTTATTGCTGATAGGGAAAAAATTTCAGTAGTCTGCATAGAAGATCAAACCAGCCTTAACATTCCCTTAAATCAGCGGTTCTCAACCTGTGGGTTGTGACCCCTTTGGGAGGTCAAACAACCCTTTCCCCTTTCACAGGGGTCGCCTAAGAGCGTTGGAAAACACATACTTCTGATGGTCTTAGGAACCGAGACACCACTCCTCATGTGTGGGGACCACTGCAACATGAGGAACTGTGTTAAAGGGTCACAGCATTAGGAAGGTTGAGAACCACTGCCTTAAATCAAAGCCTCATCCAATCTAGAGCAAATGTCTAACTCCCTTCACATCTGTGAAGGTTGAAAGAGGAGAGGAAGCTGCCAAAGACAAGTCTAAAGCTAGCAGAGGTTGGTTCATGAGGTCTAATGCAAGAAACCATCTCCAGAACATGAAACTACAAGGTGAGGCAGAAAGTGCTGATGGAGAAGCTGCAAGATATTCAGAAGATGTAGCTAAGATCACGTATGAAAGTGGCTGTGCTGAAAGGCAGATTTGTAAGGTAGACAGAACAGCCTTTTCTCTTGGAAGACACAAGTAGCATTTACATAGCTACAGAGGAGAAGTCACTGGCTTTACAGATTCAAAGAACAGTCTGCCGCCTCTGTTAGGGGTTAACACAGTTGGTAGACTGCTGAAGCCGCAATCTATTTACCATTTCAAACATCCTAGGGCCCTGCAGAATTGTGTATTCTGGTTGTACAGTATAAATGGAACAAAGCCCGATGACAGCGCATCTGCTTACAGCATGGTTTACTGAGTATATTAAATCTCCTGTTGAGACTCACTGCTCAGAAAAAAAAATTTTTTTCCTTTAAAAATATTCCATCTCAAAAAAATAATAAAAAAATAAAATAAATAAAAATATTCCATCCCAGGGCGGTGCCTGTGGCTCAGTGGGTAGGGTGCCAGCCTCATATACTGAGGGTGGCGGGTTCAAACCCGGCCCCGGCCAAACTGCAACAAAAAATAGCTGGGCGTTGTGGCGGGCACCTGTAGACAGGTTTCCAGGGGTTGTACTTGGTAGGTTGAGGCAAGAGAATCGCCTAAGCCCAAGAGCTGGAGGTTGCTGTGAGCTGTGATGCCACAGCACTCCACCAAGGGCAATAAAGTGAGACTCTGTCTCTAAAAAAAAGAAAAAAAAAAAAACTTGAATGGAAATGAGCAAAGAAGGTGGTGCTAAGAGGCCTGATGATGGTTTCTTGAAACGGAATCAACTCCCAGTGAAGATGCAGTGAAGATTGTTGAAACAGCAACAATGAACTTAGAATATTATATAAACTTAGTTGATAAAGCCGTTTTGAGGTTTAAGAGGACTGACTTCATTTTTAAAAAATGTTCTACTGTGGATAAAATGCTACCAAATCTCTTGCCACAGAGAAATCTTTTATGAAAGGAAGAGTCAATTGATGTGGCAAACCTCACTGTTATCTTATTTTCGGAAATTGCTGCAGCCACCCCAACCTTCAGTAACCATCACCCTGATCAATCAGCTGCCATAAACCTCCAGGTAAGATCTTCCACCAGCAAAAAAGATTATTCAGAAGGCTCAGATGATCCTTAGCATTTCTTAAGCAACACAGTATTTTAATAAAGGTACATACATTTTTAGACATAATGCTACTTATATACTTAATAGACTATAATACAGTGTAGATACAGCTTTTATATGTATTGGGAAACCAAAACCTTTATGTGATTTGCCAGTGGTCTAGAACCAAACCCACACTATCTCTAAGGTGTCCCTGTATATTTCTTTATATAATTTACTGTTACCTGAAATTCCACCATTGGAGATTTATTCTTTTGAGTTATGTCAGTGGTTCTCAACTGGGGATAATTCTCTTTTCTCCATATTAAAACAGGTGGCTGGGTCCCAACCCCAGAGTTTCTGATTCAATAGAAACCTGAAAAGTGTATTACTGGCAAGTTTCCAGGGGACGTTGACGCTGCTGGTTCATGGACCCCACTTTAAGACCCAGCAGTTAAGAGGCCTGATGAGATGATTAACGTTCCCTGGACTATGGCCTGGAATATGTGAGCCTGCCACACTCAATGCTTCTTAAACTAGGCTGCCAATAGAATCGTCTGGAGAGCTTGTAAAAATCCCAAAGCTCCGTTCACCCTCAGACAGTTGCAGCAGAATCCTGGCAGCAGGGCTGACATCACTGCTTTTGGAGTGAGTAGATTTGGTTTAGATGTGCTGCTGGAAGCAGTGGCTGAGAAAGTCACTGGCATTTATAGAACATGTTAATTTCTAGAAGCCACTGAAGGAGACTGACTAGAGGGTTTGGTTCTTAGCTGGAGGCCAAAATAAGCGTGAGGGGCCCAGGGCCAGTGGAAGCATACAGTTCAAGTGATTGGCTCCAAGACAGGCCCCAGTCCCTTTGCCTCCTATGAGCAGGCCTGGCTTTGTCATCTCCAAGCTGCCACCCATCCCAGCCCTCTCTGCAGGGAGTCCCAGGGGGTATCTTCCCCTGCCTCCACCTGCTCACATCTCTGCACAGTCCATAGCATGGTTCTGCCCTCCTGAGGTGCTGCTAGTTTCCAGAAAAACCCGTCCCAGGCATTGTCCCGGTGGATAGTTCACCAGGCACCCAGTGCTCAGCACCCTGGACACCTCGGGTATAAGTCACATGCCTTTAAGCCAATGTACCACCATGCTTAGGTCCTGACTGGTTCTCATCCATTTCTCCTAGACTGTCCCCCAGCCTCAAGTTATCCCCACATCCCTTCCCGCCCACCCTCCATCCTGTCAAGGAGTCACCCTGCTAAACCATGCACCTGACTACTCTCCCTCCCTCTCCTTCAAAGGCTCCCATGGTGCCTTCCTTTCTTCCCAGCCAATGCTCGCCATTTTTGGCTCCTCCTTTGGGGCCTTCACGCAGGCTACCCTGGCGATAAGGATACTTCCCACACCCTCTGCCTCCTGCACAGCCTTCTCAGCTCATGCAGTGCCTTTCCCCAGGAAATTGTCCCAAAGGCAGCACCCCCTCCCTAAAGGGCTATGATAAAGCCTATTATTATAAATACCAAGAGTCCTCCTAACAACTGTTGGTTGGCTTGTCTTTCCAAATAGATAGTGAAGGAAGGAGACAGGCAGGGAAAAGCCTTTGTGGATAACAAGGACTACCACGTGTCCCTTTTTGTTTCCTAGCTGTGTGGATAAAAAAATGAGGACATAATCTTTGCTCCATCCAAGGAATTGACATTTGATGCCCTGGAGAGCTCCTTAAAATGTCACCACAATCAGATCTAATCCTAACTAAAAAAATCACAATAATCCAAATACCTTTGAAAAGATATTTCTTGAAAGCTCTTGCTAAAGTATGGAAATTAAAGCACATTTTGTTATACATCTACCATATTGCCTTCCCCAAAAAGTACAGATAAAGAAATATAAAACTGAGAAAATTATATTAATATCATGTCTGAGTAATCGAGATCAGGACTGTCCTAGAACACCCCACCCCAGACAAGGCCACTCCCCCGGCCCCCCCAAAACTGCAATGTCTGCACATGTCTCCAACCACATGGGAAACAGGTGGCCGTGCTGTTGTCCCAACTCTGTTTCCCTTGTCTCCAGGCACCTCCTTGACCCCCCAGCTGCCCTGCCTCATCCCTGTGGCTTTCAGGACCCTGCCTGCTTGTCAAGAAGATGGAGTTCCTCTTCTTCCTTGCCCCACCTATCCTTTCCATAGGGCCATGAGGGATACCTTCCCCAACTTCCTGTGGAGCCTGATTTGTTTGTGTTTTGGTGGGGGAGTAAAAGGAAGAGTTTTATTATCTGAGCCACAACCTTTAAGGTTGTATAGACCTGCCTCTCTGTCACTGTATAAGCCAGAGAAAGGAGAGCACCCCTGCTCAACCAGGTTGTCACTAGGGAAGAATGCCAGGGACCTGCCCCCATCGTCACCCCACCTGTGCTATACTAACCCCTTATTGCAAAAGAAATTTGGCCTTTTTTTTTAGAGACAGAGTCTGATTTTTGTCGCCCTCGGTAGAGTGCTGTGGTGTCACAGCTCACAGCAACCTCTAGCTCTTGGGCTTAGGCAATTCTTTTGTCTCAGCCTCCCGAGTAGCTGGGACTATAGGCGCCCACCACAACACCCAGCTATTTTTTGTTGTTGTTGCAGTTTGGCTGGGGCTGGGTTTGAACCTGCCACCCGCAGTATATGGGGCCGGCACCCTACTCACTGAGCCAACACGTGCCGCCCAAGACATTTGACCTTAAAATGAAGACCCAGTGGGGGAATTTAAAATAAATACTTTCACCCTAACAAAACGGGAAAGTGGGAACTGCAGGCCCCACCAAGTCTCCCTGGAAGCCACATCCTTATAGATGACAATTCTAACAACCCTTGAGAGGCAACCACTGCTGCCTGCTACCCAGCAGGGCAGGAGCAGTGGTGGGGACATGTGAAATTGCAGGCTTGAACTGCACAAAAATCATCCCCAACTTCCTAATCACATGGACCCAGCCTTCTCTCCTGAGCTAGTGCATGCAGAGATGGAGGCTGGGAAGGGTCCCAGGGGACTAGAGACAAGCCAAGAAAGGTTGCACGTTTTGCCATGGAATGTACCCAAATGAGTAAGAGTTGAGTGAACAACAACAAAAAAAAATGACTAGTGGTTGCAGAGACTGGGGTTGCAGTAGCCTTGGGTAAGTTCTTTCGCTCAGTTCTACACCCAAGGCTTTTGCTGATAATGAAGTCACAGAACAGGCAACAGCGACACCTGCTGTTTGGAACAGGTTCAAACCCGGTAGGGAGAAACCAGAAACCCAAACTCTCTCAACCTGCCCTTGATTTCACAAAAGAAACCAAGACCCAGGGTCCACCGCTATCTTTCCATTTGTTGTTTTGGGATTTCCCACTTACCTGGTACAAGGAGGAAAGATACTCTTCTAGCTATAACGTATTTTGACTAATATAATTTTCTTCGACCATGAATTTTTAGAAAGCATAATATGGCCAAAACACAACACTCAAACAGTACTAAATAGAATTGACTCCTCTTAGCAACATGAAGAGCATAAGGCCCTTAATAAACATAGTTAATACAGTTAATATTTCTAAGAATAGGGCACTGTTATTTATTGAATTGTGTTCTCCAAAGAGATGTTGAGGTCCTAAGCCCCAGAAACTGGGGCTAATCCAACAGGACTGGTCTCCTTATTAAAAGGAGAAGTTTGGATACAGAGATAGGCACTCGGGGAGATCTCCATGTGAACACACAGGCAGAGATTGGGGTGATGCACGCAGAAGCCAAGAAATGCTGCTGATTACCAGCAAATCCTCAGAAGCCAGAGCAGAGGCCAACCTTGCCAACACCTTGATTTCAGACCTCTAGCATCCAGAATTGTGAAACAATTTCTTTCCAAAGCCATGCAGTTTGTGGTACTTTGTTATGGCAGCTCTGGAATATTGGTACAGACACTAACTATGGTTTGAAGAGCCTACTTACACCGTACCCTCAACTGTATACAACCAAAGATCACAGAGGGTTGTAATCCCACTTACCAGGTGTGTGACTTTAAAGCTCAAACAGTCTCAGAAACTTATTTACCCTACTGTTCTGACTATAAAACGGGAACAGCAAGCTACTCAGAGCTGACATGCCCTTCAATAAGCTCATGCCCAGGAACACGGCCTATAACTGGGAGAGGCTGACAATTATACAGTGTTACCATTGGATTGTGACTTCTTCTTCATCTTACCTAGGCACAAGCAGAATGAGGCCAGAATGAGGCCATCCATGTGACTGACCCCTCTGGCTCTATACCTTGGGAGGTTGACCTGGGAGACCGTATCTAGGATTGGCCAACAGGAGCCATTATCAGTGAGAGATCAGAGGGTAGAGGGAGAGTGAGCTCAGAGTTTTCATCCCCCTGGGTTTCTCCCTGTTGGGTCATCAGAGGTTGACCACATCATCTATGGAAGGATTTGGTTACTCTACTGAGGTTTCAGAAATCCCTGCCTCCCATTGTTCCTCCTGGCTTAGGTTGTAACCCCTCCCTGCAAGGGCAACCTCCAAAATACTGCACTAAACGTGATTCATGATTGCTTTAATTCTTCCCATACCTTGGTAAACAGTCCTTTTGGTAAACTCGTCTCAAAATGTCCACTTTGAGTATGCCATCTTTTACTTGTTAGGACTCATTCGTAATTAGTTTAATGAAGTGGTTCAAGGAAACAGAGCCTCAAAATGCAGATGTGGGATTGTTTTTCACCCATGTATTTAATGACATCATGGATAACCTCCTTTGTTGAGGGAAATAGAACAGAAGTGATTTATGGCATGCGGTGGCATCATGATTAAGCAAATTATTCTGTGGTGGTTGCACAGGATAGAGTTCAGGTGTAGTGTAAGATATTGAGAAATTAAGTGACTGTGTCCCTTTTTTGCTACAGAGACAATAGCGATTGTGATTCGATTTCATTTTTTTAATGGGTACAATATTTTGCATTCCTTTCCATCAAGAGGTGGAAGGAGTCATTTCCTTGCCCCAGCCAACAGACTTTTAGCAGATGTGACACTAGCACAAGTGGGGCAGGGCATGCATGTTCACAGCTTGCGCATCTCTAGCTGCTTGCTGGGAGCCCTTATGCCACCATATGAAGGCATCTGGGCTGGCCTCCTGGAGGATAAGCCATGGGAAGGAGGCTCCAGCCACTTCAGGTGTCCTCAACATCCCAGAGGAGGCCCCTGATAGGCTAAGTCTACCCAGTCAAGCTCTCAGATGGGAAAAGAGTGACCAGCTGAGCACAAATGTGAACAAGTAAGCCATTATGCTTGGGAGTTGTTAGTTACACTTCAAATGCTAATTGCGACAGTAATTATGAAGCTTTTAGGGACCACAGGATCTAGGGAAAAGGGAAAATCAAAGTAATGAATGTCCAGCTGGAAAGTCAGCAGCCATTATGGCAGCGTGGAAGGAATCCTACAGCTCCTGTAATCTCAGGCAGATGTGGCTGGTAACTGAGTCCAACACCTGATTCTTGGGGCTGCACAGTTGCAGCAGCATGTGCATACACAAACCCACTAGCTCTCCCAAACTAAGACAGTTTCCAACTGCATTTCCCACACTGCCAGAAACTTGTGGGGTAGAGGGAGGCTCCAGCTCCTGTGTTTTATCAAGTCTTTCAGGTGATTCTAACATGGGTGAAAGTTTGAAAACCACCACACTCAGATAAGGCACTACCAGGAAAGGAATGGGAATCTGAGACAGGATGGGGACATTGGGTAGACATGATGAAGCTGGGAATTCAGTTGCCCTTAAATCTGTCTTGTCCTCAAAGGCAGTTCCTTACCCATCTGAGGAAACTACCTGTACCCTGCATAAAACCTTTCAATGACTTCCTAGCAGGCAGCTGCTTATGAGATGACAGTTCTTTTCAGAATCCATTCTACTACTAGGCCTTTCACTGTGGACTTATCCATCTCTGTGGCATTCAAACGATGCTGGATGGATGAGGATGGAATGCTAGCAGTGGTGTGCTGGCAATGGCTAGATTGTTACACTTTTAGGAATTGTACCAAATAGTTGTTAAACATGGCTCTTATTAAAACTTAAATCACATAAGCTTACAACCAGATATATTAAAAACAAAGGTGTCTCTACTCCAAACTTTTAGTTATCTTCACTACAGCTTATTTTTAACTATGTTTTTGAGGTTATCATATCTATGTAGTGGAAGCACTCCGTGATGAGGAGCCACTGTGCCTCTTCCCCACTCTGTGATCTCCGTATGTCTAGAGCGTGACGTGACCCAGGGTAAGAGTAGGTACAAATTGCAAGTCAGTATATGCTATAAACCAGGGCTTTTATTCCTACAGAATTGATTGTTTAACACCAGCATGTAAGTCTTGATAAGGCTAAATTTATTTACACAGGTATACACACTGGCTCTGAAACCTGGAGGTGACATGAATTTGAAACCTGGACCCAAGGATAGCTGTGACAAACTACCACAAACTAAAACAACAAACTTACCTTACAGTTGTGCACTGTCCCGACCGCATAAATGATCACACGAAACATGGATTGACAGCACAAGCTACAAGAGGTGAGGCTAACCGTAGGTGCAGGATAGCCCCAAGCACTTCTTGCAGAGTCCTTTTATTGAGAAGATACATAATGGGCAGAAAGATTATTAAGCCAAGACATGGAGGGGCTGCGTGCTCGTGGAAATGATCTCATAGGTGCCAAGAAAGTATATACTCAAGGAAATGGTCTTCTAGGCTGATAAGGGAAATAATCTCCAAAATACTAAATGTAATTTTTCTCCACTAATCTTTCAAGGAACTGCCATAAAATGCTTAATGTTTAACATTAGCCTTACTACTACAGGCTTGAACTTTGCTCCCCCAGGATTACACAAGAGATTTCCAGTCTTGCCAGGAGAGTGTCTTGTTCTCAGTAATTCCTCAGATGAGTTATGATATTGGTGGCTGTTGTAGTAAGTATAATGTCTGATCCTCTATAGTGCACGTTGGACATCCAAAATGGGTCTCACTAAACTAGAATCAAGATATTGGCAGGACCACATTCATTACTGGAGACTCTAGGGCACTGTTTTTCAACTTTTTTTTTTTTTTTAATCTCATAGCACACTTGAACCTGTAGTTAAATTTCTGTGGCATACTTCCATTATGTTGGTCAAAAAAAAGAAGAATATACCTTCTTTGATTTATTAACACAAACAAAATGTACAGGCAAAAAGTAAAACCAAACACTTTATTTTTCTGTTATTATAATTTATCATTTAGTGAGTCTGAGTTTGACGTTTTTTAGAATATCTTCTTTGCAAGGTCAAATTTTGGACAGGAAAGCTCTTAAATCTTATTCCAAGGATTCTGACCATGAGTGATTTTTTTTTTTTTTTTTTTTGGTACAGACAGAGTCTCACTTTGTCACCCTCAGTAGAGTGCCATGGCCTCACACAGCTCACAGCAACCTCCAACTCCTGGGCTTAGGCGATTCTCTTGTCTCAGCCTCCCGAGTAACTGGGGCTACAGGCACCCACCATAATGCCCAGCTATGTTTTTTGTTGCAATTTGGCCAGGGCTGGGTTTGAACCCACCACCCTCAGTCTATGGGGCCAGTGTCCTTACCCACTGAGCCACAGGTGCCACCCTGACTTTTGTTTTTAAAATTATTTGTTGTAGAAATGCTCACTTCAGGCTTGGCGCCTGTGCTCAAATGGCTAAGGTGCCAGCCACATACACCTGAGCTGGTGGGTTTGAATCCAGCCCGGGCCTGCCAAACAACAATGACAGCTGCAACCAAAAAAATAGCTGGGCGTTGTGGTGGGTGCCTGTGGTCCCAGCTATTTGGGAGGCTGAGGCAAGAGAATCGCTTCGGTCCCGGAGTTGGAGGTTTTTGTGAGCGGTGATGCCACGGCACTCTACCCAGGGTGACAGCTTGAGGCTCTGTCTCCAAAAAAAAAAAAAAAAAAGCTCACTTCACACAAATATGACATCGAGAATGGAAGAAATATTTCTATTGTTTTGGGGGGGTAATATTTGGAAATTCACCCTTGAGAGATAACCAAAAGGTTGTAATATCTGTTGTTGAATATTTTACTTGTATCCTCTGTCATTTCTTATTTCTGTTCATTCTTCCTCTTCTGTAGTATTTAAATTTGCGGATGTACACACACTAAAACCAAGGGATTTCTCACCCAATCCAGAGACATTATGTCAGATGTAGATTCAGGAAAATATTTTTCAAAATTTGTGTACAATAAATCTAAAGTTTGTAAAATGTGTTCGATAAGATTTTTATCTACTTTACACCTTTTCACTAGTTCAAACATTTCTACTGCATTTTCTCTTTTAATTCTTTCTTTCTGGAGCAATAGTTCTACTCAGAAAGCACTAATTTTATCTGTAGATGTAAGAATATTTTCATGGTTTCCCTGCATACTCTTATTAAGAGTATTCAAATCAAACACTGAAATAAATCTGCAAAATTTATTACAAATTAGCACATAAACAAATTAAAAAACAAAGACCATATGATTCTCTCCATTGATGCAGAGAAAGCTTTTGATAATATCCAACATCCCTTCATGATTAGAACATTTAAGAAAATTGGCATAGAAGGGACATTTCTTAAACTAATAGAGGCCATCCACAGCAAACCCACAGCCAATATTGTATCGAATGGAGTTAAATTGAAGGCATTTCCACTTAGATCAGGAACCAGGCAAGGTTGCCCATTGTCTCCATTGCTCTTCAACATTGTAATGGAAGTTCTAGCCATTGCAATTAGGGAAGAAAAGGCGATCAAGGGCATCCACATCGGATCAGAAGAGATTAAACTTTCACCCTTCACAGATGACATGATCGTATATCTGGAAAACACCAAGGATTCTACTATGAAACTTTTAGAAATGATCAAGGAATATAGCAATATCTCAGGCTACAAAATCAACACTCATAAATCTGTAGCCTTTATATATACCAATAATAGTCAAGCTGAAAAAACAGTCAAGGATTCTATCCCTTTCAAAGTAGTACCAAAGAAGATGAAATATTTGGGAGTTTATCTTAC
>CAUYON010015669.1:0-11329 GCA_963573935.1 Arctocebus calabarensis
AAAGAATGAGGAAGGGGTGGGGAAAGGAAGAGCAGACAGAGGGAAGGAGCGAGGGGGTGGGGTCTTGGTGTGTGCCACACCTTTTGGGAGCAAAACATGATTGTAAGAGGGACTTTACCCAACAAATGCAATCAGTGTAACCTGGTTTCTTATGCCCTCAATGAATCCCCAACAATAAAAATCTTCCTGTGTGTAGCAAAATCTTTTGAAGATTCTTCTTGTCACAAATTGGGTGCATTATTTTTATCAGGTTAGCAGAGGCATGAGGAGGTTTGGGACTGCTTTTCTAATGCTCTTTTTATTCACATTTCACTGGAGAGCGCCGTTCTGTTTAAATGAGATGCTGGCAATCACCAATTAAGCTGTCGTTGCTACACAAGGATTGAATTTAGGGTACAACATGGTAGCCTTAAAGACCAGTTATCATGTAAATCCAAGGCAAGCTCTTTGATTTGATAATTATTTATTATCTCCCTTTCTTAATTCCCCTTCTTTTTTGGTGTTCAGTGGGGGTACACACTGCAGGGGGTGCCCCATAGACCTTTGCTATCCAAACTACAGTTTGTACTGTGGCTTTTCTGTTTACCATGACCTTGAATCAATTATTTAATCTCTCCAATGGTCAGTTTATTTATCTGTGAATTAGGGATAATACCCACCTAATAGGGTTATTGTGCAGATGAAACGGGGTAGTTTATACAACTGTTCATCACATGGTGAACTCTATAATTATCTCCCATTTTCCTGTTTTTCTGCTAAAGTTCATAGTGAAGAAATACACAAATTAGCGTTGGATTTAAGTATTGATTATAATGAGAATCACGTTTTTTTCCCTTATTTTTTATTTCCCAAGAGTTCGGGATCCCCAGGGGTTGCTGCTGAGTTCAAAACCTGAGGGCCGATTGCATAGCTGTTTTACTTCCTGTGGAAAGCAAAGTCTAGTAGATCTTGATTTTGAGAAAAGGAGCACTTTAAATACCAAATTGCTTTATGTCGCGTCTCCTTTCTTTGTTCATAGGGTTAATATCAAACCTGTCCATTCACCACGATAGGGGAGCCATAAAATTTAGTGTATTTAAATAATGGTGGCTACTAACGATCGGATTGGTGACACTTCATTAATCTGAAAGTCATTTCCCTGGCAACCTTAATTCTTCGGAACATGAAGAATGAAAAAGTGAGGGAAAGACAGGTAGACAGCATAACATCCTCTTCTTCGTTGACACAGTATCTTTGCGTGGTGCTGAGGATTGGGGGACGTTTCCCTGGCTTGCTGTCTAGCCCTCTGCATCCCTCTCCATCAGGCCTGCTGTGGTGTCGCCTTCCGTGTTTCACTCCTCAAATTCTAATGATCCTTGGGTGTCAGTAAGGAGTGAGACCCGGAAAAGGGAAAAGCCGGGGAGCTCCCTGAGGTGGGTGCCAGCTGGAGGGTGATGCTGAGACCTGGTCCCTGCCCATAGCCGCTCCTCCCAGGTTTTCTCTGGGGTGGGTCAGTGGAGAAGCCGCCTCCAGGTTTTGGCAGCCCACATGGGGTAAGTCTGACTCCTGTTTTTCTCTAAGCTGAGTGGGAGAAATGGGTTGTGGGTATTTTTCTGCAATCATCAAGATTTCATTTAATCCCCTTATTTTCAGTAAGGCGCGCCTGCCCTCAGCGAAGCTTAGTATACCCAGCAACGACGTCTTTCTGGGTCAGCCTCTCCATAATGACCACTATTCTATTCTACTCTCCCTCTGTCTCTGTCTCTCTCTCTTTTTTTGAGACAGAGTCTCACTCTGTCACCCTGAGTAGAGTGCTGTGGCCTTGTAGCTCACAGCAACCTCAACCTCATGGGCTCAGGCAATCCTCTTGTCTGAGCCTCCCAAGTAGCTGGGAGTACAGTGTGCATCACAACGCCCCATGTTTTTAGTAGACATGGGGTCTAGATCTTGCTCAAGCTGGTCTTGAGCTCAGGCCATCCACCCTCAGCCTCCCAGAGTGATGTTCTGCTATTCTGTTCTACTCTCTACTTCTGAGAGGAAAAGACATGGCCGCCACCCTCCTACAGCTGACAGTCATGCTGGTGCATGTGGGTGTGGCTACAGTGAGCAGCATGCCAGGGCACGTCAGCTTTAGTTTCCGAGCAGACTCAGAACCCACCTACAACATATATCTTTCAGGGTTCGTGATTGCTACCGTCCAGAGCAGACTTTTGAAATCTGGTATCTTGCACGTTTTACTATAGCACTGTTGTGATTGAATGAAGCTTGCAGAATTCATAGAGGAAAAGGTAAATGCTCTAGGGTGCATCAAAGGGAAGAGTCCTTAGAATGTGAAAGCAACTTTAAGGGACTGGCCATTGAAAGAGTTAAGGCCAGCCACAGACTTTTGAGGAAACTTTTCTAACTTTACGATTTCTCAAGAGAGTTTGGAGTGGCCTGAGAGTCTTCATTTCTTGGACGTAAAGATATGGGCTTGGCAGTGATTCTGCAAACCAGACCAAGAGCAGTTTCATGGACACGTTTGCCAATGGCCATGTCCCAGACTTGTTGGGTGGTAGAACGTTTTTAGAAACATTCATTTAATTCAGCATTTATAGAGTAACTCCTGTGTTTTGTGTTGCTGGAGGTGTCGGAGGTAGAAGATGAATACATTCAGTAGCTTTGTGAAAAATTCAAGACCATGTTTTAAAACAGTTTTGCTTACTTGTGCCATTTATTCCTGTGGAATGACACTAGGGGCAACCTTGAAATGTCAGAAAATGATAACTAAGCATTATTTATTCCCTTTCGTGCGTGTAACTTAAAGTTACTCATCACATGTTCAAAATTTAAAATTTTCATCAAAGAAAATTTTCATCTGTCATAATGAAGCAAAAAAGGGACATTATGTGATTTTCTTTGCAGATAAGAGACAGGAAGTGAGTCTGTTAACTGCCCTAGATTACAATTTGAGGTCATTTTGAGCTAAATTGGTTTTGGAATCAGAATTAAATTAGCAGTCAGACTCAATTAAGATAACTGGTCATGAAGGCAGTTCTGTTCCCTCCTTTTCTTTTCATAAAAGGAATATTTTTATTGTTTGTATTTCTTTATAGCCAAGTTAGATATAGGCATTATATTTTAGAAGATCCACACTTCGAACAGTTATTGACTTAGGTGTTTAAAAGTAGTTCTGTATCTAAGTAAGAAACCTGAATAATCATTTATTATTTGGTGTTCTAGAGATACTCACTGTAGACCTTTTTGAAGTCTCTGGGAGGTAAATTATTCAATGCATTACCGAGCTATACTTTTGCTACCTTGTGTAATACCCGGGGAATAGCTGTCACAAACAAACCCCAGTCAAAGTCTTTTATGTAAACATAATAATATAGTTGGAGATACTCTGTACTTCAAGAAAGCATGAATTATAAATATGTGTCATTATTTAACAATTTCTGTATGCATTGGTAAATAGTAAACTTTTTGTTTGTGGTGGGTGGTTTTAAAATTATATACTGTTTTAACTCGCTCAACGTCAGAGATTTAAAATGAGTTCAATGTAGTCTTCACTTTTATCATTTTTTTTATAGACTAGAAAAAATAAACTAGGTCTTTTCTTGTTTTAAATTATAAATTTCTTAATTTGGAATTCTAAAGTACCAAGGAAGAAAAGAATTTAAACTGAAGATGATTTTGGTGGTGGTGGTTATATAGCTGATGCAGTCTGGAGAACCCAGGCATTCACGACTTGTACTAGTTGGATATCAGAACATTACAAAGAAACAAATGTCTTGGTGATATCCTTGAAATGATGCTAATATGTGTCCTGTGGTGGTGTACAGACATCACTGGTTGACAGAGTCACACCTCTTAGGATTTGAGACTGTTGGCAAGAAAATGGGCTTCATTTAGGGCATGGTGGGAATTGATCTACCTAGAGTTTTGAAATTTTTTGACTGAAATTCAATTTGAAGTGGACTCATCCATATCTAACATTTCAAAATTTTATCTATAGAGTTCTTTTTGTTTGTTTTTTGAAATGGGGTCTCACTATGTTGCCCAGGCCGCAGTGCGGTGTCTATTTACAGGCGCAAGTTTTTAAAAGGCCATAAAAATCAAGTTTTGATGTTGAAAGAATTAATTAAAAACTTAATATCCAGAGAAAAACTTTTGAGTGGTTGATGATTTTTTTTTTTTTGCTTAAAACATCAGGTGGAAATGTCAGGTCATTGTGTGACTTGAAACTCTTCATGAGACTTTGTAGGTAGAGACAGACCAAAAACAAAAATGATGAGAAAAGTAAAATGTTTATTAGGGAAGGTCTATTAATCCTATCTGATAATTTTGCATTTTCTTGGGGAAAAAAAATTCCAAGAAAATAATGTAGTTAGAAATGTTCCTTAAATGTGCATATGTATGTAATCCAGTCTGCAAAGATCTTATTTTCTTTGTAGTATTGTTTTATTGAACACATTTAATTTAATTTTCTACCAAAAAAGTCTTATATTGAATTTAACAATAATTTAGAGAAGCCACAAGTTTTACAAGGCTACATGTAAGTTAGATGGATTGCTGTTAAAATGCAATTTATAGTGTTAGAACTTTTTTAGAAAAATGTAACTTCTTAGTCTTAATTTGGAATGTATAATAAATCTTAGAAATTACAACTTTTCCAAAGGTTCATGCCAGACAAATCATTTGCTGTTTAAAAACAAGTGCAGTTTCTTAAAAAGGAAGTATAGCTTGTACCATCCCAGTGAGTTTCCTGTATTTAGAAAAAAAAATTAATAACATTGGAATCAGTAGTTGACCATAGATTTAAATATGCTACAAAAGGTTTAAAATCGAAACTGTCATTGTTTACAAAATATTGGCAAATTAGAGCTAAAGCGGCTTGGTGTTATTGTGTAATCTTCTGTTTAAAAATAAACAGTGGAAATAATTGTAGAAACCTCTGGGCTTAGAAAGGCTTGTTGGTGGTTCTTCACAAACTACTAAGAAAGCAGGCTGTCTTTGCATATTAATCAAGTCGTGAAAGGAAGCTTGCCTTATTTGCATTGTGCATGCGCTAAGAAGTCCAATAGTATGCCTGAGAAAAAAAATGGGGGGATTGTAATTGTTGTTCTCAAAAGGGTTTTTATTCCATTCAAGTGGAAAAGCTGAATACTGGAGAATTAGTGCAGTGTTTTGTGGAAGAAGAGTCCCTTTTGGCCACTGCTTTTGGCATAGTGCAACCCCAGTGTGTAAGGGTCTTGAATGTTGGGGTGAAGATAAAAGTGACTCATCTTTCCATGATGCCATCTGTGTTCTTCTAGAGCTCTATAAATTTTGTAAGCATTTTCTCACAAATGCTTAGGAACATTTTGTTGTGTATCCAGAAAGAATGAGAGTGACATTCTGGCGATGTATGCAATATTGGAAATCTTAGGAGAATAATTAAACATGGGCTTTAGGGGTAGGGGATATACAAATAAAGTAAATGAAAAAAATATGTGATTTAGCTAATGCCTGGCAGATATAGTTTGTTCCTCAAATTGATTCTAAACATATGTATTATCTTAAAAATAATGGCTTTTTTTTTTTTTTGGCTTCATTGTATTTTAAGATCCATTGGTTGAATGACAGCATTGAGAATAAACAGAAGAAATGTTCTTAATGTTACTGAGACTTTCATTTAATACGTTCTAAAAAGATGAGCTGCTTTTAATGTGTTTCTCGTCTCTTTCCGGAAAGCTTTTCTTGATCTAGCTGTAGCTAGTTCTAGCTGGCAACAGCTATATTAACCAGTACAGCTTCTGAGACCTCAAACTTTACATTAGTTATTTTGGAGATCAGTTACTTTATGAGTTATTAGTACCTTTTAAAAAATTCTGCATAGAAGCTAGCATTTCCAGTTAGATTTCAATTTTACAAGGGGGGAAATGTGCCATTATGTGTGTATGCACATTTTGACAAAATGATCATCTGTAATCAGGAAGAGAAAACCTGTCGTTTGAATGGATTTTGTTAAATTCTAGAAGGTAGTTAACTGAGTTGAAAGATTTTACCTTTGCACACAGGTTTTACCAAAAACAGCATGGGTTAGGTAAATTTGACTATTAATGAAACTAATAGTGTCACTGTCTTCCTGTGTTATACAGATTTGGTTATTTGGCAGTTGAACACAGATCCTCTGATGATAACATCTGTTTTATTTGACTTGGGTTCTATAATATTCATCTATATGGACATTCTGTTTAATTTGGGCCTATGTAGACTTGTCCATAGACTTTTAACTTGTGTTTGGCCTGTTGTTCTGAAGAAGCCAAAAAGTAGTTTAAAAAATAGGATCACACAAAAGTGAGACTGGTAGAATTAAAAATAAACAAATACATTTTTTTACCATTCAAAAAAGACCCTAGGTAGGTTTCATAATAAATTTCCTTCTGGAATAAATGCACAATTGATACAGTTCTCCACGATTTTTATTATAGATAGAGTATGTCAACAGACAAAATTACAACAAATTAAGTTACAGACCTAATTGGCTTTTATTTGTGATTAATGAATGGGACAGCCTCCCTTCTACAAAATAAAATGAGTGCTCCCACTGGGCAGGTGGGTTTTGTAAGGTGGGAACTAGGAATCAAAAGAATAAAAAAAACCTGATTGGTTAACATCAAGTTGCTTTTTTGGTAAGTGTTAAAAGTGAGAATATTTGCTTATTACACTGACTCAGGAATCCTAGAATCTCTTGTTTTTAGGAAAAACTGGCCTGTTTGTGGATCTTTCTGCTTCCTTAAAGTTTCAGTTTGATGATGTGGAATTTAGCATGAGCGACTCCATTTTGGTTTGGTCTGTTCTGGTGGGGCCTGGTGCAGCTCAGTCAAGAACAATGCCTCCTATAATTTTTGTTTAACAGGCATAATTTTTAGAGCTTATACTTGATTTAGATTTAAGCCTTTTTATGAAAGTATGAAAGTATTACACATTTTTAGGATTGCATAGATTTCATAAGTCTGTAAAATTATGTACCAACAAAGTATCAAAAATCACACCAATCAGAATAGGCAGAAAAAGCATTTGACAAAGCACAACACCCTCTCGTGAGAAAAACACTCAATAAACGAGGAACAGAAAGGACTTTTCCCACCTGATCAAGGCCAACTGTGAAAAATCCAGAGCTAACGTAATGCAAATGGCTAATAAGCACACTCAACATCATGACCCAACAGGGAAATGTAAATCAAAGCCACAATGAGATATCACTTCACACCCTCTAGGATGGCTCTAATCAAAAACACAGATAATAACAAGTGTTAGTAATGATGTGGAAAAGTTGGAACCTTTGTACACTGCTGATAGGAATGAAAATGGTGCAGCTCATTTGGAAAACAGTCTAGCAGTTCTTAAACAGAGTTACCATGTGAACCAGAAACTCTCCTGTTCCAAGAGAAATAAAAACAGATGTCTCTACAAAAATTTGCAGGCTAATGTTCATGCAACATTATTAATATGAGTCAAAAAAAAAGGAAACAACCTTTAGGTCCTTCCAGCTGGTGGAAGGACCCAAAAATGTGATACATTCATATACACAATGGAATATTATTTGGAAATAAAAAAGAGTGATGTCGTATGACACAGGTGAGACTTGCTTCTGTGTTTCAGTCGTGTAGGGTCCTCTGTTGCGTTAGCCATGGATTAGCCTGTAACTGAGAAGGTTTGTTTTAATCCTAGTACTTGGTAATATTTATCCTCGATTCTTACTTACTTTCAGGTTGTAGGCATTGCATCTCCATGAGAATAGTTAAAATAACCATATTTGGATATTCTCGAAAGAACTGTTGACTAGGTACATGCTAAGATTACCCTTGGCACAACAGAAATATGCCTAGTTTTTGAAAACATCTGTCCATATGCTTGCTATGAGAGGGGAAACATTTATGTCCTCTCTTTATGTGTTGTTGACTGGGGTGATATTTCCTTGTCATCTCGTGGCACTGCTCCACAGGATAGCGGGTGACAGAGGATGACCACCCCTCTCACCGACCAGGCGGCATCACCCTAGCCCCATGGTAGTATCTTGTGTTGTACACAATGACTGTCGAGCTCTTCTCCTCATCTGCACCATCTGGATAGCTTTATCATCCACTCTTTGTGTATAGATAAAAGTGGAATGTATGTTTTCCAGCAGCTTATAATCTTTCATTCTTGTATTTCACATAAAAGTGTTCATTTATGGTATTAACCGTAAAGCACTGTACAATGCATGTGGTTGCATTTTAAAGCCAGGCTAAGATAGATTTCAGATGTATTTCTTGGCACGTGAAACTTCCTTAGTGATCTTAAGTAAAATATTAATTAGATATTGCTGTGGTAATTAATATGAAAATGGTTAAGTATTTCTTAGATGGCATTTCCTGTGTTGGGAAAATACTACATTACTTTTCTTGAACCTGGTAAGGAATTTCTGATGAGACTACTTCTTTTGTTAAAAGTAGAAGAAATCTTTTAGTTGTGGAGAAGAATCCTTTAGTTGAAGAAGAATCTTTTAGATCTTTTAGTTGTAGTCTTTGAATGAGAACTACTCTTGGTAGCTCCTGGATTTTCTACCAGGATGCTTTTTGTAGAGAGAAGCATTTTGTGTGACAGAATCATTCACAGGATCCACGTGGAAGTAGTTAACCCTTGAATTAAGGAATTTTTAAAAATCTCTGAAAGTTCATCTTATTTAACTTCTCTAAACTATAACTCATGAATATCTCAGATAAGTATCTGTCTTTTAAAAAGTACGACATTTTAGATGTATCAACAGAGGTTAAGTATCAACAGTTATTTGTATTGTAATGAAATTGTTGACTTTCATCTGGTGGCTTTCATTTTTTTAGTGAATTTAATATTTATTGGTAAAAACAGTCAAATGTTGACACATCTTTTCAGACATACATTTTTTATGGTACAGGCTGCACCAAGTTTATAAAGTGAATTTTTTCCCCCCTGAACACTTCTGTGACTTGCTTTGATTGGCAGCGGGGATGCAGTTTTCTCTCTGTGATGGTTCTCTCAGGATTAACTACAATGCACTTTTTGCATGTAGGTGCCTGATAGGTTCCCAGTTGACTCAGTTTCATTCTGAGGTTCTTCCAGATCAGTGGTTCTCACCTTCCTAATGTCACAAACCTTTAATACAGTCCAAAGGGGTCACGACCCACAGGTTGAGAACTGCTGTATAATCTTTATTCATTTCTGCATTGTGTGTGTATTTATGTCTTTGAGTAAGAGGTAAGATTTAAGGGCCGTGTAGATGGTACTGAATTAAATTATGGTAGAAAGAGTTCTAGCTGGGGGTGTGTTTGCAAAGGTTAGGTGGCAGTGAGAAAATAAGAACTGAAGGTCTTGAAGGTTAAACTGGGAGTGACTTTGCTCAGCAGGTGGGGAAGTTGGAAGGTGTTTGGGAATGACTTAATGAGAGCATGTTTTAGAAAGTTGGATCTATTGCCTTTCTCTTGGAAGTTGGGGAGGGGGACTACTGCAGAGGCTGTGTGAAGCGACAGAGGTTGAATATGAGTTTGATTGTGAGAGTTAAAGCAAGGTGTGCAAGACACAACACAAAAGGAAGACTGATGAACTTGGTGACTAATTGGGATGTAGAAAAGAAGGAAGGTGGAGCTGGTTTAGGTTTCAGGCTAGGGGCACAGGAAGAATAAATGTTACTAACAACAGAAGTGGGGAAGGGGAAGAGAGGGACTCTTAACTTTTTCAAAAAATAATAACTTGGCTTGGGGCAAGGTGCCACTGAGGTTATAGTGGACCCCAGCCAGGTAGACAGCTGGAAATGGAGTTTCAGGTTAGACACACGCATCTGTAGTCATTTAAATAGTAGATGACTCTCAGACGGCAAGTTAGAGAGGACCACGAACTGACCCTAAATACACAACCACATTCTGGGGATGGGCAGTTTTTATATGTAATTGTTCTTAAAAACGGGCATTGGCTCATTTAAGCAAATAACTGTTTCATATATTTTCAAATAATTAAAATGACAAAGTTGCTCTTTATGTATTTATATTTCTGCGTGATAAGAATATACTCTCCTAGCACATTTCCAGTATACAATAAATATTATTAACTGTAGTCGTCATGTTATACTGCAAAATCCAGAACTGCAACATCTTCCATTGACCCCCATCTGACCCCCTGCCCTGGTAACCATTCTGCTTTCTATGTTTTTTTTTTTTTTTAGGAAACTATAAGAGAGGTCATGCAGTATTTTTTTTTTTTTTGGCTTATTTTACTTAGTATGACGTCCTCTAGATTCATGCATATTGTCTCAATGGTGAGTTCTTCTTTTATAAGGCTGAATAATATTACATTCACAAATTTTTTATTCATCATCCATTAATGGATACTTAAGTTGTTTCCATACCTTGTCTATTGAATAATTTTTCAATGAACATGGGAGTGTCGATATCTTCCTGAAGTGGTGATTTCATTTCCTGAGGGTATTTACCCAAGAGGAGAAGTGGCTGGGTCATGTAGTAGTTGTATTTTTAATTTCCTTAGGAATTCCCCAATACTCTTTTGTACTGTGGCTGCACCAATGTACATTACCACCAACAGTGTGCAAGGGTTTCCTTTTCTCCACGCTTATATCTTTTTATTTATCTATTTATTATTATTTTTTTTTTTTACTAAAGCCATCCTAACAGATAAGAGGACCTATCTCATTGTGGTTTTGATTTGTATGTCCCTACTGATTAGGGATCTGGAGCACCTTTTCATATATCGTACCTGTTGGCTTTTTTCATGACTTCTTTGGAGACGTCTATTCAGGTGCTTTGTTCATTTTAACATTAGGTTACTTTTTTTTTTTTTTTCTGTTGAGTTTAGTGTGCTTCTTATATATTGGGAGTATTAACCCTTTATCAGATGCGTGGTTTGCAAATATTTTCCTCCCACCCATAGGCTTCCTTTTCTCTTTTTGATTGTTTCCTTCACTGTACAGAAGCTTTTTTAGTTTGCGATTGTGCCACTTGTTTATTTTTGCTCTTGTTGCCTGTGCTTTTGGTGCCCTTAAAAAAATCATTGCTAGGACCAGGATCAAGGAGCCTCTTGTCCATGTTTTGTTCTCATACTTTTTTTTTTTATAATTTTATTGAATCATAATTCTGTACATTGGTGCAATCATAGGGCACGATTCGTATACATTCAGAAATGTTTTGATCGTACTGTTACAGATAGCCTTCATGGCATTTTCTTGATCACCATATAAAGACATTGATACTCTACTTTTATGGTTTTGGGTCTTTCGCATTGATTTTTTATGTGCGATGTTAGATAAGGATCTGATTTTATTCTTTTGCATGTGGATATTTATTGAAAAGACTGT
>CAUYON010015670.1:0-20085 GCA_963573935.1 Arctocebus calabarensis
CATTAAAAAACTAGTAGGTAATAGGGAGGCTGAGGCAAGAGAATAGCTTAAGCCCAAGAGCTGGAGGTTGCTGTGAGCAGTGTGACGCCACGGCACTCTACCCAGGGCGATAAAGTGAGACTCTGTCTCTACAAAAAAAAAGAAAAATACATAAGAGGCTCGGCGCCTGTAGCTCAGTGAGCAGGGTGTTGGCCACATACACCAAGGCTGGCGGGTTCGAGCCTGCCTGGATCTGCTAAACAACAATGACAACTGCAAACAAAAAATAGCTGGGCATTGTGGTGGGTGCCTGTAGTTCCAGTTACTTGGGAAGCAGAGGCAGGAGAATCACTTAAGCCCAAGAGTTTGAGGTTGCTGCGAGCTATGATATCACAGCACTCTACCAAGGGCAACATAGTGAGACTTTGCAGAAAGAAAGAAAGAGAGAGAGAGAAAGAAAGAGAGAGAGAGAGAGAGAGAGAGAGAGAGAGAGAGAGAGAGAAAGAGAGAAAGAGAGAAAGAGAGAGAGAAAGAAAGAAAGAAAGAAAGAAAGAAAGAAAGAAAGAAAGAAAGAAAGAAAGAAAGAAAGAAAAGAAAAGAAAGAAAGAAAGAAAGAAAGAAAAATACACAGATACACAGGAGAGTACATAGGGAACCATCTTGTCTTTCCCTTCCGCATCAGCTGAGTATCTGAGTCTCTTGAAGCTGCTGTAACAAATGATAACAAAGTAGGTGGCTGAAAACACAGAAACTGATTCCCTCACAGTCCTGGAAGCCAGGAGTCTGAAATTTAAGGTGTTTAAAGTGTTTAAATCCTTGGCTCGGCGCCTGTGGCTCAATGGGCTAAGGCGTCAGACATGTACACCTGAGCTGGCGGGTTTGAATCCAGCCCGGGCCCGCCAAACAACAATGACGGCTGCAACCAAAAAGTGGCCAGGCGTTTTGGCGGGCGCCTGTAGTCCCAGTTACTTGGGAGGCGAAGGCAAGAGACTCGCGTGAACCCAGAAATTAGAGGTTGCTATGAGCTGTGATGCCACGGCACTCTATCCAGGGTGAAAGCTGAGGCTCTGTCTCAAAAAAAAAAAAAAAAAAGGCTTGGCGCCTGTGGCTCAGTGGACTAAGGCGCCAGCCACGTACACCTGAGCTTGCGGGTTCGATTCTAGCCTGGACCTGCCAAACAACAATGGTGGCTGCAACCAAAAAATGGCCAGGCGTTGTGGCGGGCGCCTGTGGTCCCAGCTACTTGGGAGGCAGAGGCAGGAGACTCGCTTGAGCCCAGGAATTGGAGGTTGTTGTGAGCTGTGATGCCACGGCCCTCTACCCAGGGTGACAGCTTGAGGCTCTGTCTCAAAAAAAAAAAAAAAAAGTGTTTAAATCCATAACAGGATTGTGTTTCTTCTTTAGGGGATGATTTTTTTTTTTAATTTTTATTTTAGACATGGTTTCACTTTGTTGCTCAGGCTACAGTGCAGTGGTTTCATTATAGCACACTGCAACCTCAAACTCTTGGGTTCAAGAGATCCTCCTGCTTCAGCCTCCCAAGTACCTGGGACTAGAGGTATCTGCCACTATGCCTGGCTAGTTTTTCTATTTTTCTTTTCTTTTTTCTTGCTGTTTTTGGCTGGGGCTGGGTTTGAACCCGCCACTTCCATCATAAGGGGTTGGTGCCCTACTCCTTTGAGCCACAGGCACTGCCCTCTATTTTTCTTTTTATTATTATTATTATTTTGTTGTTGTTGTTGTAGTTTTGGCCAGGGCTAGGTTTGAACCCACCACCTCTGGTATATGAGGCCAGCACCCTACTCCTTGAGCTACAGGTACCACCCATTATTATTATTATTATTTTTTGAGACAGAGTCTCTGTTGCCCTCAGTAGAATGCCATGGCGTCACAGCTCACAGCAACCTCAGGCTCTTGGGCTTAGGATATTCTCTTGCCTCAGTCTCCTAAGTCGCTGGGACTACAGGCACCCACCACAACGCCTGCCTATTTTTTGTTGTTGTTGCAGTTTGACTGGGGCCAGATTCGAACCAACTATTCTCGGTATATGGAGCCGGCACCCTACTCACCCAGCCACAGGTGCCACCCTCTTTTTTATTATTATTATTATTATTATTATTTGAGACAGAGCTTCAAGCTGTCACCCTGGGTAGAGTGCTGTGGCATCACAGCTCACAGCAACCTCCCACTCCTGGGCTCAAGCAATTTTCCTGCCTCCGCTTCCCAAGTAGCTGGGACTACAGGCACCTGCCACAATGCCCAGCTATTTTTGGTTGCAGCTGTAATTGTTTGACGGGCCTGGGCTGAATTTGAACCTTCCAGCTCTGGTGTAGGTGGCTGGCACCTTGGCAGCTTGAGCCATAGGCATCGAGCCGTTTATTATTATTTTATTTATTTATTTATTTATTTTGCAGTTTGGCCAGGGCTGGGTTTGAACCCGCCACCCTTGGTATATGGGGCCAGCACCCTACTCGCTGAGCCACAGGTGCCGCCCCGTTTGTTATTTTTTTGAAACACAGTAACACTCTATTACCATGGGTAGAGTGCTCTGGCGTCATAGCTAACAGCAACCTCAAACTCTTATCAAGTGATCCTCTTGCCTCAACTTCCTGAGTAGCTGGGACTACAGGTGCTGACCACAATGCCCAGCTAGTTTTTCTATTTTTAGTAGAGATGGGGGTATCACTCCTGCTCAGGCTGTTCTCAAACTCCTGAGCTCAATCCACTTGCCTCAGCCTCTCAGAATGATGTGATTACAGGCATGAGCCGCTGCACCTGGCCTTAAGGGGATGGCTCTTGTTTGCCTCTTTCAGCTTCTTGGGGACTCCAGGTGTTCCTTGACTTACAGCTGCATCATTCCAATCTCTGTCTCAATCTTAAAATGGTCTTCTCCTCTTGTCTGTCTTCTGTCTCTTATAAGCAAATTTATCATTGGATTTAGGGCCAATTCTAACATAGGATGATCTCGCTTTGAGATCTTTACCTTAACTCCATCTGTAAAGACATTTATTCCAAATAAATTCACATTTTGAGGCTCAGCGCCTGTGGCTGAATGGGCTAAGGCACCAGCCACGTACACCTGAGCTGGCAGGTTCGAATCCAGCCCAGGACCGCCAAACAACAACAATGACGGCTGCAACCAAAGAATGGCCGGGCGTTGTGGCGGGTGCCTGTAGTCCCAGCTACTTGGGAGGTGGAGGCAAGAGACTCGCTTGAGCCCAGGAATTGGAGGTTGCTGTGAGCTGTAATGCCACAGCACTCTCTCCAGGGTGACAGCTTGAGGCTCTGTCTCAAAAATAAAATAAAATAAAATAAATAAATTCACATTTTTAGGTTTCAAGTTGGCGTGTCTTTTTTTTTTTTTTTTTGTAGAGACAGAGTCTCACTTTATCGCCCTCAGTAGAGTGCCGTGGCATCACACAGTTCACAGCAACCTCCAACTCCTGGGCTTAGGCGATTCTCTTGCCCTCAGCCTCCCGAGTAGCTGGGACTACAGGTGCCCACCACAATGCTCGGCTATTTCTTTGTTTTGCAGTTTGGCCACGGCCGGGTTTGAACCCCTCACCCTTGGTATATGAGCCCACACCCTACTCACTGAGTCACAGGCACTGCCCTGTCGTGTCTTTTGAGGGGGACATCATTCGACCCAGTACATTGAGAGTGTTGTCCAATGTATTCTGGGCAAAAGCATGAGTCTCTAAAGGCATGTTTGTCCCTGTCATGTCCAGCAAGTGTCCCTGTGACCAACAGAGGGCCTGACATACAGGAGTCAAACACCTGTACAACTGAAGGGAGAAAGCAAGTTAGCATGAAGCACTAGACAGAGCATGAGCTGGAGGTATGAGAGTGGGACTGAGTCATCTCGTTTCCCACTCTTGTGCCATGGCAGGCTGTTTGTGCTCACTGAGCACTGCCCTTTCCCTACTTTGCAGAATTATTACAAGGTTAAGGTCTGGAGGTCACCAAGCACCTAGTAAGACTGTATGCAGAGTGGCCATGATGGTGGGGGTGGCACTCCAGGCAGGGAACATTCTGGTCTGCAGGTAAAGGTGGAGAAGGTGGGCCCACTACAGACGTGACTTCAAAGAGGTGCAGAGAGCCGCTATCTGGGGTGACAGGTCAAATCAAGGGCCCAAATCAGATGTGGAGGCTCACTCCTGTAATCCTAGCACTCTGGAAGGCCAAAACAGGAAGATCACTTGAGGTCAGGAGTTGGAGACCAGCCTGAGCAAGAGTGAGACCCTGTCTCTATAAAAAAATAGAAAAATTAGCCGGGCATTGTGGAGCATGCCTGTAGTCTCAACTACTTGGAAGACTGAGGCAGTCAGTCTACCTCTCCTTCTCTTTCAGCCTACTCAAATAATCAAGTAATCCTCAAGAAGTTTGAGGCTAGAGTGAGCTATGATGATGCCACTGCACTCTAGCCAGGATTGACAGAGCTAGACCGTGTCTCGAAAGAAAAAAAAAACAAAACACTTGTTTCCAATCTCTTGAATGTATGTCAGTTTTCCAGATGATAAAATTGAAGCTTGGGAGGGGATGAGTTAGTGGTTGAAAGTATGAGTTTGGAATGATGAGACTTGCATGTGGTTTGCAGCTGGGCTCTGTTGGACATTCTCAGGTGACCTCAGGTCCGGGGGTTATCTGGATCCCTAAATCCAGGAAGAAAACTTAGGAGGTCCTAGCATGAGCCATTATATTATTATTATTATTTTATCGTGGGTTTTTTTTTTGAGAGAGAGAGTCTGCAGATGTCACCCTGGGTAGATCATAGGTCACGGCATCCTCTGAAAGGGGGGGCACTCGAGTGGCATAAACCTCACAGAACACCAAGGCTTGTACGAAAGGTCTTTATCGGCGGGGAAAGCTGCAGAGCAGCATTAAGGAGGAGGGGAGAGAGAGAGAGAGAGAGAAGGGGAGAAGAGAGGAGAAGAGAGGGAACACAGAGAGGACACACATGGGGGGAGGGGGAGAGAGAGAGAAGAGAAGAGAAGAGAAGAAGAGAAGGAACAAAAGACAAGGGCACCTTACAGTAGGTTCGGTTAGGGGAGGTGACGGGATAGTAGAACAGCCAATAAGGTGTTACTGCTCTGGTGCGAAGAGCCGTAGGGGGTGGGCCATAAGTTTGAGCTTTTCAGTGGATAATTGGGATAGGGAAATGAAGTTGTGCAATTATCTAACACTCTCCAACTCTTGGGCTCAAGAGAGCCTCTTTCCTCAGTTTTTCTAATTTTTTTTAGTAGAGACAGGGTCTCACTTTTGCTCAGGCTGGTCTCAGACTTGTGAGCTCAAGCTATCCACTTGCCTCGGCCTCCCAGAGTGCTAGGATTATAGGCGTGAGCCACTGTCCCCAGCCACTATTATTGTTATTGAGACAAAGTCTTACACTGTCACCCTGGGTAGAGTGCCATGGGGTCATAGCGCATGGGGTCAAATTCCTGGGCTTAAGTGATCCTCTTGCCTCAGCCTCCCGAGTAGCTGGGACAACAGGTATCCACCACAATGTCCAGCTAGTTTTTCTGTTTTTAGGAGAGACGAGGTCTCACTCTTGCTCAGGCTGGTCTCAGACTCCTGAATTCAGGTGTTTCACCCATCTCAGCCTCCCATAGTACTAGGATTACAGGTTTGAGCCACCATGCCCAGTTTTGCCATTATATTATTAATAGTATTAACAACAATCACCAATTATTAATAATTATATTAATATAATTAATAATTGATATTATAGTATTAATAATAAAATCTGAGATTTCTCCCTTTGCCCAAAGCTCACTCCAGCTGGGAATCAGTCACTCAGACCTGCTTTGCTCACCCTATATGAGGTTTGCTGGGGATTGCTCATCTTTAAGTTGCAGTACTAGTTCTGCTTGGATGTGACACCTGCCTCCACACCCCAACCAAATTGGGGGTCCTTAAGAGCTGCCTCTGATTCCATTTCCATACTGAAGCCCAAAGTCCTCAGTATGTCATTACAGGAGTCTCTCACCTTCTCTGCACTTGAACTCCAAGTTTCAGCCATCCAAGTCTCAGGTCTGGAGCTGCTGTGGAATGCAGAACTGCTGACTCTTTTCTCAGGGACAGTTTAGCAGACCCATGACACATAAATGGTGAGCATCTATCTGAGTACCAGGCTCAGAGCCTTTTTGTAGAAAGTGTGACTAATTCTCACTAAAGAATTAAGTTTATTCCCATTTCCCAGACATGAAAACTGAGACCCAGAGTTATTGTCCAGCCAAGAATTACAGTGATTCCTTCACACGCCATTTGTTTATCCAACATGTGCTAGGTGCTGTCTGGTAGCAAAGCAACCAGGAAGAAAATAGAGTCCCTGACCTTGGGGATTTGACATTCCAATGGGAAGGATGGTTGATAAGCAAAAATAGGAACGTGTATGACAGTTCTTCAAAAAATTAAACATAGAGCTACACTGTGAGCCAGCAATTCCACTCCTGGGTATCTGCCCAAGTGACTGAAAACAGAGATTCAAACCAATCCCTGTACATAAATGTTTATAGCAACATGATTCTCAGTAGCCAACAGGTAGAAACAACCCAAATGTCCATTGGTGGATGAATGGATAAACAGAATGTGGTCAACGGATAGAATATTATTCAGCTATAAAAAAGGAATTATGCACTGATACCTGCTACAACATGGATGGACCATGAAAATGTAATGCTGGGCAGTGCTTATGGCTCAAGGAGTAGGGCGCCAGCCCCATATACTGGAGGTGGTGGGGTCAAACCCAGCCCCAGCCAAAAACTGCAAAAAAAAAAAAAAAAAGTGTGGCGCCTGGGGCACAATGGCTTAAGGCACTAGCCCCATATGCTGTGTTCAAAACCAGCCCCAGCCAAAAAACACACACACACACACACAAAAAAAAAAAAAAAAAGAAAAAGAAATTGTGATGCTGAGTGATGAACCCAGGCACAAAGACATTCCATTTATATGAAATGTCCATAACTAAGTACTAGAACAGGCAAATTCATGGAGACAGAAACTAGATTAGTAGTTGCCAAGGGCTGTCCTGCTAATGAGGACAATGAGGACAGGGTTTCCTTTTTTTTTTTTTTTTGAGACAGAGTCTGCCTCTGTTGTCCAGGCTAGAGTACAATGGCATCAGCCTAGCTCATAGCAACCTCAAATTAATTGGTTCAAACGATCCTCCTGTACATGTGCCCACCACGATGTCTGGCTAATTTTTCTATTTTTGGTAGAGATGGGGTCTTGGTCTTGTTGAGGCTGGTCTCAAACTCCTAAGCTCAAGCAATCAGCCTTCCAGGGTGCTAGAACTACAGGAGTGAGCCACTGAGCCTGGCCAAATGAGGTTTCCTTTTGAAGGGATAGAAATGTTCTCTAACAAGATAGAGGTGGTAGGTGCATGATATTGTGAATGTACTGAGACATACTGAATGAACACTTTAAAATGGTGAATTTTATGTCAATTAGAAAGCAGAAAAAATAAAACTCAGAGTTTGTTAGATATGGGAGAAAAATCAAGCAGAGCTAGGAGACAAAGGGCAGGCATGCAGGCAGGGAAATCATATTGCCAACAGCTAACATGGACTTGGGTACCACCTGAGCTGTCCTGAGTGCTGCACACAATTATCCTCATTTCTTTTTTTGTTTGTTTTCTTTGTTTAAGACAGAGTCTCATTCTGTTCCCATGGCTAGAGTGCAGTTGTATCATGATAGCTCACTGCAACCTCTAACTCCTGGGCTCAAGTGATTCTCCTACCTCTTTCATCATCACTGGCTAGGTTATTTTTTGTAGAGATGGGAGTCTTACTCTTGCTCAGGCTGATCTTGAACTCCTGTCCTCAATTAATCCTCTCTCCTCAACCTCCCAAAGTGCTGGGATTACAGGTATGAACCAATGCACCTGGCCCTGTTTTCTGAAGATGGAAAAACTTAGATATAGTCAGCTGGTCTTATGAGGTCTTATAACTCATAAGAAGCAGATGGTGAGACTGGACGCTGTGGCTGACACCTGTATTCCCAGCCTTATGGGAGGCTGAGGCAGGAGGACTGCTTGAAGGCAGGAGTTCAAGACCAGCCTGGGCAACACAGGCAGACCTCACTCACCTCTACAAAAAAAAAAAAAAAAAAAAGTGGATGCAGAATTAAGGGTAATAAAGGCAGTGAACCTTTATTAGGTTTTGGCATGTGTATTTTACAGAGATGCAAAAGGAGACATCAGGAACTTTAGCAGCTTGCCCCAAGTCACTCAGTGGTGACAGCCCCATGATGGATGGTGTCCTCAGTGACATGAGATCATAGGAACTGAAAGCATTCCATGGAGACTTCACTTTCCTCCTCTGTAACACCTGGGAGTTGTAAGGAGGTCTTCAAGCTCTGACCTGGGACTGTGAGCCCTGCAGCTGGTCTGGAATAGGGTAGCAGGTGGTGCTACCCTTTGAGAGAGCTATGCCAGCTGCGGGCCAGATGGTGGCCAGGCCTGTGGACGCTACCTCTTATGTCCCGACTGCAGGCTTTACCAGACCATGGTTCACCATTATTGGATGAAATGTGTTCAGGAACCTTTGTGGCAACCTGTGTGGACCCTCAAGGTCCCCCTCCCAACTCCAACTCAGTGATAATAGCCATTAGGACTCTGGCTAACAACCTTGGCCAAGGTTCCTGGCCTCACCTCACCCCTCTCTGGTCAACATCCTGGGATGAACTTGTTCCATTTTGACTTGGATTATTTGCTTCTCAATTAATGACTCTATTAAAGATATGACCTGAACTGTCAAAGGAGCTTGTTAAAGCCAGTGTTGTTGACAATGTCTCTTCTGCTTAGGAGCCTCCTCACCTTTTTTTTGTTTGTTTGTTTGAGACAGAGCTTCAACCTGTTTCCCTGGAAAGAGTGCTGTAGCATCATAGCTCACAGCAACCTCCAATTCCTGGGCTCGAGCGAGTCTCTTGCCTCCGCCTCCCAAGTACCTGGGACTACAGGCGCCCACCACAACTCCCAGTCATTTTTTGGTTGCAGTCATTATTGTTGTTTGGCAGGCCCGGGCTGGATTCGAATCCACCAGCTCAGGTATATGTGGCTGGTGCCTTAGCCGCTTGAGCCATAGGCACCGAGCCCTTTTTTTATCTTTAGAGATTGGCTCTCAACTCTGTTGATCCAGCTGGTCTCAAACTCCTGGCCTCCTGGCCAAGGATTAACCCTCCTTGGCCTCCCAAAGTGCTAGGATAACAGGCATGAGTCACCACACCTGGGTCTCTCTTCTTCTTTCTTTCTTTCTTTCTTTTTGAGACAGGGCTTCAAGCTGTCACCCTGGGTAGAGTGCTGTAGCATCACAGCTCACAGCAAACTCCAACTCCTGGGCTCAAGCAATTCTCCTGCCTCTGCCTCCCAAGTAGCTGGGACTACAGGCGCCTGCCACACTGCCCGGCTATTTTTTGGTTGCAGCCGTCTTTGTTGTTTGGCAGGCCTGGGCTGGATTTGAACTGCCAGCTCTGGTGTATGTGCCTGGTGCCTTAGCCGCTTGAGCCACAGGCGCTGAGCCTCTCTTGTCATTTCACACAGAATATCCCAAAAATAACCCCCAAAGACGTCAGTGACCTAGAGTATCTCCTGTTTTCTCCCTTTCCCTGTTCCTCATTTGTACTTGCCAGGCAACCCTCCGAGCATGGCCTCAGAGCCTTTGCACTGGCTGTCCTGTGTTGCATGATCTTGTAGTGCCTTGTGTACCCAAATTGCTATGGGTCCAGAGCACACTACATGTGTGCAAATAGCCGAGAGGCCAGCAAATCTCTTCTTTCTTTTTTTTTTTGAGACAGAGCCTCAAGCTGTCACCCTGGGTAGAGTGCTGTGGCATCACAGCTCACAGCAACCTCCAATTCCTGGGCTCAAGCTAGTCTCTTGCCTCCATCTCCCAACTAGCTGGGACCACAGGCGCCTGCCACAATGCTCGGCCACTTTTTTGGTTGCAGCCATCATCGATGTTTGGTGGGCTGGGCTGGATTCGAACCCGTCAGCTCAGGTGTACGTGGCTGGTGCAGAAGCCCGTTGAGCCATAGTTGCCGATCCACATACTGTCTACTTTCGTTTGGGGGGGGGGGTTTGAGGGGGAGGGGGGCATTTCAGCCGTCATTGTTTTTTGGCAGGCCCAAGCTGGATTCGAACCCGCCAGCTCAGGTGTACGTGGCTGGCACCTTAACCATTGAGCCACAGGCACCGAGCCATACACTGTCTACTTTCTATGTCCATTTTCTCTTCACTAGTCTTAAAACTGAGATAATAAGGCTGGGGGTGGTGGCTCACACCTAGCACTCTGGGAGGCCTAGGCTGGTGAATTGCTCGAGCTCAAGAGTTTGAGACCAGTCTAAGCAATAACAAGACTAAAAGTAGAAACACTAGTCTGGCATTGTGGTGGGTCTCAGTCCTAACTCCTCAGGAGGCTGAGGCAAGATGATGTCTGGAGCCCAAGAATTTGAGGTTTCTGTGAGCTATGATGGCGTGACACTCTACCCAGGGGGACAGAGTGAGACTCTGTCTGAAAAAATAAAAAGAAGCAAAGAAAAAACCTGAGGTGATAAGTCTCATTCTTCATGGCTAGAGAACCTTCCTTCTTAATCTTTCTTCTCTGGCTTTTGAGAAGTTAAGAGGAACAGTCCGGCCCTGGGGTCAGGGTAGAGCCCAGCCCCTGTAAAAGAGGCACATCTTCTTTTTTTCCCCACATCTGGGCATCCCACTGTCCTGCCATCTTCATGGAAAGTAGTTGGTTGGACAAGGTACAGCTCATGTCCTTGTGGCCTGTGTTACTGGAACCTTCTAAAAGAAAACATTTCTACATCTTACATAAGCCCATGTACAAGATTCTCTCTTGAAATCAGGAGGCCAAGAGTCATTCATTTGTCGGCTCCTTAAACAGAGGAATAGGAACAGCTATTTGAATTAAAAGAATTTTATTATGATGTGCTTCTCCGTGGGTTTCAGGTTACGGGGCACTTTTAGTTACTAGTGATGTCCTATGAGGCACGTGACCCTGTTGCACAGAGAAGATACTGTGAGGAATTGCTGATGTGAAAGCAGAGGCTGTCCCTCCATGAGTAGAGGAGCCACTGATGCCATTCGGTTATATCTTTTTTTGGAGAAAGATCTGAATGTCCCATTCTGATGGGTGGACAGATCCCTAATCCTAGAGGACTGTTTTACTTGTGGACAAAATACCCTATTTTATTTTTCAGTACAAATTGGAAAACATTGAACAATTTTGCTTTGAAGCACAAACTTCAACTAAACGTGCTGTTAGTATTTTCGTATATCACATCGGCCTTGACAATTTCTGTAGCGCTCCTGATAAAAACTTTCTGAAATAATTACATCCTTGCATGTCCTGTTGAAGCAGACAGTACCAGGAAAGCATTTGTGCAAGTCAAGTCTTTTTCTCCCCATTTTCTTCAGATGGCTCACTGCAACAGATTCTTTTGTTAGTGCTCAATGGCCCAGAAGATATTTTCATGCATACTTTGTACAATGGGAAATTAATTTGTAAACAGGCATTTGAAACCCTATAACCTAATGATTATTGAGAATTTTCATTTTTTGTCTTTTAATTCTATTCTGAAAGTTAGCATTGGAAGAAAATGAAAAGAAGCTGTGGTAATGACATTCACTATTTTGGGCATTTAGGAACCTGTTTTGTTTACTGGAACAATGAGGAAAAACCTGGATCCCTTTAACGAGCACACAGATGAGGAACTCTGGAACGCCTTAAGTGAGGTAATTTATAAAATACAATTATCTTTACTTTGTTAGCATATGTATATGTACATTTATAGGCAATTGAGGGGAGCTTACTGGTTAAACTAACTCTGTTAACTACCAGAGAACATTGAAGATACAGATACAGGTGAAGTGTGTATATTGATGATAATGAAAACCATTCTCATTTTAATTCTCTTTCTGTATCTCCTCCAAAACAGCCAGATATGTTCTTACTTGTCCATAGCACACTCAAGTAGAAGTTGTATTCATGGGAAATTCTTCTGGTTACTAAGCTATCCTACAACATTGGTTTTACAGCTCTATTCTTAGGAAACATCTCATAAGTGAAGACAATAATAGTTTTTCATTATTAACTGAAAGGTAAACGAGATCATATTTATGAAATGCTTTGAAGTCTTATAAGAAAGTATTTATATAAAGGTAAATTATACACTTAGAATGTGACAATTGGCAACCTGAATTGGCAAACATGTAACTTTAATGGTACAGAATGAATGCAGATAACAGAATCCTGTAGGCTTTGCTAGGTTTTTATGCCAATACATTGATTTCTAGAAGATTTTCTATTATTTGTGTAATCGTTCCCTTTTGGCCACTTCTTGGAATTTCTTTGCCTTTGCATGAACAGGATTTTGATTATTAAGGTGCTGTTTATATATTTTGACACTGATGAATTCTCAAGCACACCCTACTTCTGTGAATTAAACTTTAAGCTACTTGATGATAGAAACCTGATTGCAAGGTCCTAGCTCAGAGTTGTACTTTTAAAAAGTAAAATAAACATTATTGATTGGTTGATCTCTTCATTTCAAAGAATTGTGGCTTATTTCTTAAAAAAAAAAAAAAAAAGTAACAGCCACAGTGACCAGTTCCTCAGTATTGTTATTGTTTTGAATGTCATTGTCACTGTTGTCCTTCCAGGAATGGCCCTACAATTTATGGATGGGTTTTGACTGTGAGCGAGCAGATTTGTAGGCCTGACAGTTTCCTGCCAGCAATTCTTGTTTCTGAAGGCATGTCAGTGCCAGGTCCTTGTACAGCCAGCCTGCTTTGCAGCAGTGGTGGGGAGTTTATATTCCTAAATTGCGCGAATTACTTCTACTTGAATGTCTGTTGACCTCTGATTCCACGCGAGTCTTTCCGCAGTGAAATTCTGAAAGATCAGAAGAGGGGAAACAATTAACCATCCAATAGGGGGAAAGAAAATTTGACCCACTTCACTTGATCTCACAGGACGGACAAGTTTAAGAGTGAAATTGTGATACACCCTAAAAGAACAGGAATTACTAGCAAAGGATTTTTCTATTTGCTTCAGACCTTCAGATTTCTCGCCACGGTTTCTCAGATAGGAAAATTACCTTAGAAACACATTGTTCCACGGACAGTGAAGAAATGTTAATTGGAAGACAATTCTATTTAAAAGCATCGTAGAAACTTGGCTCGCACTTACGTCATTATAGTAGCCAAAATTAAAATTTTGTCACCTCTCTGAATGCTAAACACGACGAGGTGATGGAGATAGATAATGAACGCTGAGGTGCACCTTTATTGAGACTGCACTCGGAGCTTCCTAGAAATGGAAATGACAGAGCGTATGCTCTGAGTCCTGGCTGCAGAGTGTAGGGAGTGGTTTCCACGTAGTGCTCTGGAATTGACCCCAGAGATTGAGTGGTACCTCTTAGAAGAGAGAGATGATCCCATCATTGTCTTTCTCTGGAATTCCTTATGACTTTATAGGACTTTCAATGAAGGATCTGGTGAGGTTTCTAAAAATTAGGAAATCAACTTTATAGTTACGTTGTGATTCCAGCTGTTCTTAATCATAGATGCGTTCTGGAATCTACACCTAAGAAAGTGACCAGACATTACTTATTTAGGGATAATAAAACAATAAATGTGGGGGGGGGGGTTTCCCTTGGTTTTTCTGAATTTTCCAAAATTTTCTCTAGTGCATTCATCTCCTTTTATTATCTTCATGGGAATGAAAGGGCTACATGCTCGTAGCCGAGGAACACTGAAGTTATTGCGGTAGTGGTTGGAGACTCCTCAGCACAGGTGCATGCAGGCTGGGCTCATTCTGATAGGTCAGGGGTTCGTCCCCTGGAGTCTTGGGGAGCTCAGGGGCATCTGTCAGAACTTCATCCCTGGGAACTGTACATACTAAGTTGTGTGTGTGTTTCTCTGTGGAAACATCAGTTAAAGGAGTCACCATGGCCACTCTAGTGCCTTTCAGGTTCCTCTGGATTTCTCTGCCACAGTCTGTGTATCTGCCGTCCCCAGGGAATACTTTCCGTTATATCTGAATCAGGCTGCATTAACTATATACATCTATTGTATTGGTATAAAGACAGTACCTGAGGGTGGGTAATTTATAAAGAAATGGGCCAGGCATGGTGGCTCACACCTGTAATCCTAGCACTATGGGAGGCCAAGGCAGGTGGGATCCCTTGAGGTCAGGAGTTCAAGACCAGCCTCAGCAAGAGCGAGACCCCATCGCTACTATAAATAGAAATATTAGCCAGGTGTTGTGATGGGCATCTATAGTTCTAGCTACTCAAGAAGCTGAGGCAAGAAGATCTCTTGAGCTCAAGAGACATAGGTTGCCGTGAGCTATGATGATGCCATGGCACTCTACTCAGCGTGGCAGAGTGAGACTGTTCCAAAGAAAACAAAAAAAGAAATGAGCTCTGTTTGGCTCATGGTTTGACAGGCTGTACAAGCATGGTACCAGCATCTGGTTCTGGTGAGGATGTTGGGCAACCTCCATTCAAGGTAGAAAGTGAAGCAAGAGCCGGTGTGTGATGTGGGAAGAAATACATTCCTTATGAAAATTAACTGGTCCCAAGATGGCAAAACACTTTAATATATAGAAAACTTTATGTATGCTACGTTTTTAAACATTTAGAATTGTAGACAAAACGATCAAATAATATTGATATTTGAATAATAATATTCAATATTGAATACTATTCAAAATCACATTATCTCAGTATAAAGTACTTCAGATTATTTTTAAGCTTAGGAAAATAATAAACTATAGAAAAACTGAAAATAAGAAACTGATCTTACAAGACACCCCATTTCTATCAACATAGATGTGTTCAAAGAAACCTACTATGTTCATTGTACCTCCCATGCCTCTCACTGGAGATTCACCTGGATGTCAGAGTCTATGACCATATTGTTCTGGAACTTTCTTTTTAAAAGAAAAGTGTTTGGGAGCAAGATTGAAACATGGTCAAAAGCAAATCAACAGATGGGGGCCAGCTTTTACCAGAACAAAGCCAGGAAAGGGACAACCCATTCCTAGGAATACAAGGCCTGGGGGAAATGGAGGTGGCAGGTGCAGAGGACATGTCATGGCCGAGGTGCAGATTTCTGCAGCGTGGTTTCCTGGACAAAAGGCATAATTATCTTCTAACACAGACGCTATCAATGCAGAACATAATTGCATGATTTCTTTACTGCCTTGACATTACAGAACCCACTCTTTCTTGATTGTATATCCCAGTATTAAAGTTTTTTTTAAAAAAACAGAAATAACATGGTGCTGTTTCATTTTCTTGAGTTTTATCTACTGTGATCTTTTGACTTTTTTCTGATAAAGTACTTCAGTCTTCAGTCACTGCTTCCATTTACAGAGCCACCTTTACTTTTTAAGCAACCCAACTCACACTAATTCTAGCAAACTTTCTCAAATTCATAGCTGACTATTTTTCAGTAGTCAAGACAATTCTAAAAATATTTTTACAAGATGTCATGATGAGTTGAGTAGCATCTATAGGACTGTCTGCCTTCTGGATGGCAAATTCCCTCTCTATCTAGGAAACCACCTGCTCTGAGGAAGAAGGGAAAGGAAGAAATAAGAGAATGTTAAAGCAATAAAAAGAACCTTTTTACTTGAAGTTGTTAAAGAAGAAAAGCAAATATTGCCTTCTTAATGAATCTCAAGTTTAAGCTCCGACTTCCAGTTGGGCATCGTGTGTAAACTAATTCACTGTGGTTTTCAGTCCATGTTAAAGGGACTTTCCAAGGGACAACAGGCGAAGCAGGATGGGTCACTGATAGTGCTTGATGTCTGGCCCCTCTAAATCTCATGTTGAAATTTGGTCCCCAGTGATGAGTGTGGGGCCTGGTGGGAGATGTTTGGGTCATGAGGGCAGACCCCTCATGAATGGCTTGGCGCCCTGTCCCTGTGAGAGCTGGTTGTTTAAAGGAACCCGGCACCACCTTCCCTCTTCCCACGTCACACACCAGCTCTTGCTTCGCCTTCTCCCTTCAATGGAGGTTGCCCGACATCCTCACCAGAACCAGATACTGGTGCCATGCACCATGACAGTATTATTAACATGGGCAGTATCTATTGATCTCTTATTTTATATCAAGCGCTAGTCTAAGCACGATATGTATGTACTGGCTCATTTTATATTCCAAAAATATTTCAAAATAGACATCTTTATTATAATAATACTAAGATTATTCCCTCTCCGTTACCCTGGGTAGAGTGCTGTGCTATCATAACTCACAGCAACCTCAAATTCCTGGGTTCAAGAGATCCTCTTCCCTCAGCCACCCGAGTAGCCGGGACTAAAGGCACCCACTGAAAGCCCTGCTAATTTTTTCTGTTTTTAGTAGAGAGAGGGTCTCAGTCTTGCTCAGGCTGGAATTATGACCTTATTTTCAAGGTAGGAACCTGGGATAGAGACAGTTCAGGAATTGTCTCCAATTGGCAGAGACAGGCAGGACTGAAGCCCACGCTATCTGGGTTCAAGGCCCAGTTTTTTTATTTTAAAATCTTCCTATCACAGAAAAGTCAAAGGAATAGTACAATGAACACAAAAATACCCTTCACCGGTTTTCACCAGATGTTAATGCAATATTTTGTCGCATTTGCTTTCTCTCTGGTATAGTTTGTCTATATTTTGCCAAATGGTTTGAAAGTATGTTGGAGACATTTTCATTCAGTTACAACTCACCCTGAAACGAGTTGATACATGCCTTGTAAGAACAAGCACAGTCTCCTTTATAACATAATGCAGTTATCTCACTCAGGAAATTTAATAGTAATATGTTAGTATTTTCTGTGGGGTTTAATTTTTTTTTAATTTCTAGAGAGAGGGTCTCGCTGTGTCACTCAGGCTGGACTGCAATGGCATGATCATAGTTCACTGCAGCCCAGCCTCCAGGGTTCAAGTGGTCCTCACATCTTAGCCTCACCAGTAGGTAGGATGACCACCACACTCGGCTAGTTTTGAAAATTGTTTGTAGTGATGTAGTCTCACTCTGTTGCCCAGGCTGCTCCTGCCTGGACGTCCTAAAATGCTGGGATTATGGACATGAGCCATAGCATCTGACCTGTAATGCCATTTTCTAATATATTTCCAAACTTCCCCACTAAGTTCTGCTGCTTCCATTGTCTTTTCCTTGGTTCTAATACTGAATCACAACTTGAATGTATGATAACACTGGTAGAGGCCTTCACATGTGTATCATTCTCATAACTATCCCTGTTTCATAAATGAAGATAGAGTTTCAGAAATCCGCTTTCTGGAAAATGTCCTTCTCACTCTTCATCTCAGGGCCTTATTCTTTAGGTAGATACGGGCAATCTGAAGAGCTGATGAGATGCCACCTGAGGGGCAAACCCTGCCTGTTATCTCAAGAAAAGATGTATTTGTGTGTACCAATTCAGTAGTGAAAGATGATAAACACCTTGCCACATTCAGCTTTTGACAAATTTCATCACTTTGGGTATAGAGCTATAAATATCGCTCATTAAAATAATATTTGTTAGGGTCTCATGCCTATAGTCCTAGCACCCAGGGAGGCTGAGATGAGTGGATTGCCTGAGCTCGCAGGTTTGAGACCAGCCTGAGAAAGAACAAGACCCCATCTCTAATGGCTAGGTGTTGTGGCAGGCACCTGTAGTCCTAGCTACTCAGGAGGATGAGGCAAGAGAATTGCTTGAGCCCAAGAGTTTGAGGTTGCTATGAACTGTGACACCACAGCACTTTACCCAGGGAGACAGAGTGAGAGTCTGTCTAAAAAAACAAAACAAAACAAAAAAAGGAGTACTCGTTAAGTCCTCTTTGTGATTGGAGAGGCTTGACTGATATTCTCTTTTCTATAATTATCAGTTCAGAGTCTTGCACCACAATCCTACCTGACATGCTTATGCTAATATATATGTACCAATACTATATTTAATCCTAATTCAGAATTCCCATTTCTTTGATGCATTTAATTAATGAGTTAATACACCATCTATCCCCCGTAGTCTTGGGGTAAGAAAATGTTATATTGTGTTCCGGTTTTCATGAGTTTTTGTTCACTGCACAATGTGTATGAGACCGAATCAATGCACTTGACTGTTTTAGCATTGCGGGATTAAATTTGGAAAAGAATTTTCACCAAAATAGGCTCTGGATTTCCTAACACCTTGGGGTACCCTTTCTCATTATTTGAATTTTTGCTTTTTTAATTGTTCCATTTGATTAAAACCTTCCAAAATGGCAAAATGCCTTAAGAGTGTATCTTTGGAGAACCATACTCCCCCCACAGTAATACTCTCTTTTAACTTTCCCTTTAGTGTACTGATGCCTATGTAAAATACGCATTGGAAAATGTGACTCAACCATAAAGATCCTTTGACCTTTTCTACAGAAACTACATTGGGATAAAGAGCTATTTTTGGCAGATTTCGTTAAGTCCCTGGGAAGGATTCTTGGTGGATGTAATGTACCAAGGACTGTTCTAATGTTGGGGGTCATGGAGATGATTTTTCTTTTTTACTAACTTCATTAGGGTATAATTTACCATATTTTCCTGTATATAATGTGCACTTTTTTGCACAAATTTTTGAGAGAAAAATAACAATGCGTTTTATACATGGGTAGTACTATTTGTTACCAGTACATAAGATTTCTGGTAACCTGTATCTGTTCTTTTGTTTTGTAATTGATTGTTAGATAAAATTTACCATAATATGTTAAAAATTTAATGTTAAAATTCCTTACAAACTTGAATTAAAAAATTAAAAGGTTTTTCCTTTTGATTGAGTATACATTATACATGGCAAAATATTATACATACCAGAAAATACTCCCCTTGTAAGTGTGGTTCAGTGATTTTGGTTAATTTGTAGAGTTATGCGATCATCACAGCAATCCAGTGTCAGAACATTTCTATGACCCCAAGGAATTCCCTGCCCCAGGGTCACTACTACTCTGCTTTTAAGAAGGGACGTCTCTGATCTTTCTATGTTTTACCAACAAGATAATTTTATTTAGCCTACTGTGTATTTTTTTTTTTTTTTTTGAGACAGAGTCTCATTATGTTGCCCTCAGTAGGGGGTCATGGCATCACAGCTCACAGCAACCCCAAATTCTTAGACTTAAGGGATTCTCTTGCCTCAGCCTCCCAAGTAGCTGGGACTACAGCTGCCCACCACACTGCCTGGATTTTTTTTTGTTGTAATTGTCATTGTTGTTTAGCTGGCCCAGGATGGGTTCATACCCGCCGGCCTCAGTGTATGTGGCTGGCGCCGTAACCGCTGTGCTATGGGTGCCAAACCTACTGTGTATTTCTTAATGAAATTGGCACAGGCAGTGTTAGTTAACACATGACCCAACATGAGCAGACTGTGCTTATTAATAGTGACAAAGAAGTATCTTGGTTCGCATTAAGTTTCTTAGGTTAGAATATATTTTTTCTGAGTTGGCTGCACCATCTTTCTCATTGAGCATTATCTAGAAATAACTCAGCCATCAAGTGGCTGTATAAGTAAATTACATCTTCCAAGAAAAAGGATGTGAGAGTTCTATAAAGGTTCGTCTACTTTGGTAGTAGTTTAAGAAAATATCGTTCTTCTTTTTATATCCACAGGTACAGCTGAAAGAAGCCATTGAAGATCTTCCTGGTAAAATGGATACTGAATTAGCAGAATCAGGATCTAATTTTAGTGTTGGACAGAGACAATTGGTGTGCCTTGCCCGGGCAATTCTCAGGAAGAATCGGATATTGATTATTGATGAAGCGACAGCAAATGTGGATCCAAGGTACAGAGCTGATGTCCATGTAACATTGGATCCAGGGTGGCGCCTGTGGCTCAGTGAGTAGGGCGCCAGTCCCATATGCCAGAGGTGGTGGGTTCAAACCCAGCCCCAGCCAAAAACTGCAAAAAAAAAAAAAAATTGGATCCAAATTTTATTTTTTTTTAATTTTTTTTTTTTGTAAGACAGAATTTATTCACAGAAAAGAAAGAAAAGAATACAGAAAACATTAAGGCACCTGTTAGAGGGAGAAAATTCTAGTGGGGAGAGAGAAGCTCTCTCCATTTCTCTCCCAATCTTTCCCCATCTCCT
>CAUYON010015671.1:0-15139 GCA_963573935.1 Arctocebus calabarensis
AAAAAAAAAAAAATGGCCGGGCGTTGTGGCGGGCGCCTGTAGTCCCACTACTTGGGAGGCAGAAGCAGGAGACTCGCTTGAGCCCAGGAATTGGAGGTTGTTGTAAGCTGTATTGCCACTGCACTCTATCCAGGGTGACAGCTTGAGGCTCTGTCTCAAAAAATAAAAAAAAAAAAGAGAGAGACAGAGTCTCACTTTATGGCCCTCGGTAGAGTGAGGTGGTGTCACAGCTCACAGCAACCTCCAGCTCTTGGGCTTAGGTGATTCTCTTGCCTCAGCCTCCCAAGTAGCTGGGACCACAGGCGCCTGCCACAACGCCTGGCTATTTTTTGTTGCAGTTTGGCTTGGTACATGGGGCCAACGCCCTGCTCACTGAGCCACAGGCACCGCCCTAGGTGTTTTTGTATTTTCTATAACTAAATCCTATCTTACCACTAATCTGTGGTCTGTAGATTCATTCTTTGAATCACCGAGACCAAGGACCTACTGAAGACAAAATTCTGGTATCAGTATTGACTCTCAAATGGTACACAGTAACCATCAGAGGATATTCTTTTTTTTTTTTTTTTTTTGAGACAGAGCCTTAAGCTGTCACCCTGGATAGAGTGCTGTTGCATCACAGCTCACAGCAACCTCCAGTTCCTGGGCTCAAGCCAATCTCCTGCCTCCGCCTCCCAAGTAGCTGGGACTACAAGTGCCCGCCACAACGCCCGGCCATTTTTTTTTTTTTTTTTGGTTGCAGCCGTCATTGTTGTTTGGCGGCCCAGGCTGGATTCGAACCCGCCAGCTCAGGTGTACATAGCTGGCGCCTTAGCTTGATGAGCCACAGGCACCGAGCCCCTCAGAGGATATTCTAAAATTATGGTAACAAGAGGAGAAATGGTCTAAATTACTTATGTGCAAACTTTCTTTGTCCTCTGAGACACCCTCCCAACTATGTAAAACCTGTCAGATAGATTGAGCTCTACTGGCTGTACTTTCCCAAATTACCAGAGGTTTCTTTTTTTTTTTTTTTTTTTAATTTTTTTTTTTGTGAGCGAGCCTCAAGCTGTCATCCTGGATAGAGTGCTTTGGCATCACAGCTCATGCAATCTCCAATTCCTGGGCTCAAGCGAGTCTCCTGCCTCTGCCTCCCAAGGAACTGGGACTACAGGCGCCCACGACAACGCCCGGCCATTTTTTGGTTGCAGCCATCATTGTTGTTTGGCGGGCCCGGGCTGGATTTGAACCTGCCAGCTCAGGTGTACATGGCTGGCGCTTTACCCCATTGAGCCACAGGCGCCGAGCCTTACCAGAGGCTTCTGAGAGAGACTCTGTCACCACCTAATTCAAACCTGGCATCTACTTCTCCTGCACCTTCTCCATGCTTTTAGAAAAACCTCAAGAAGAGTGTATTCCCAGAGTTTCTTCTGTTCCTGTTGGGACCCCCAGAAAGCAACTGTATCTTTCTTTGTGTCCCTTGGTTGACACTGTAAGTGGTGAAAGGGAAAATGCGCGAGTAATCACTTCATTTTTCTCTAGCAGATTTAAAATAAGTCAAGGTTGATTTAGGCAAGTTTTCTGATGACCCAAATAGGTACAAAGATGTTCTCCAAGGGGTAGGACAAAGCTTTGACCTCTCTTGGAGAGATGTAATGCTACTACTAGATCAGACTTTAACTTTTAATGAGAAAAATGAAGTCTTGGATAAGGCTAGAAAGTGGGGCGATTTGTGGTTTATGTCTAATACTGATAGCAGCATGTCCTCTGAAAAAAGGGACAGATACCCCACTGGAAGACAAGCAGTTCCCTTTGAAGATCCGCAATGGGGCCCTGGGAAACAAGGTAACTGTTGGCATAAACATTTTCTAACATGTATCCTGGAATGTTATATCGATCCAAGAAAATGCCTATGAATTATTCTAAGTTGTCTACTATTTACCAGGAGCAAAATGAGAGTCCCTCAGCCTTCCTTGAGTGGCTTAGGGAGGCTATGAGAAAACATACTCAGTTGACACCTGACTCCTTAGAGGGTCAAATTATTTAAAAGATAAATTTATCATTTAGGCAGCTCCAGACATTCAAAGGAAACTCCAGAAATTGGCTCTAGGCCCAGATCATAACCTGGAGAATCTTCTTAAAATGGCCACTTGTGGTCTTTTATAATTGAGATCAGGAGAAAGAGGAGGAAAAAAAAATAGAAGAGATAGAATAAGAATGACAGTTCTAGTAATGGCACTCTTAACAAACAGGCACCATTCAGGGGCAGAGGGAGAAGATGTAAGAACAAGTGCTTCCAATGTGGTCAGACTGGTCACTTCAGGAGAGATTGCCCCCCGGCAGCACCACCAGCTGGGCAAGCCACCTGGCCCCTGTCCAGAATGCAAGGGTGACCACTGGAGGGTAGCCTGTCCCCAGAGGTGAAGGCCTCCTGGGACAGTGATCCCATCAGCCCCAAAATTGGACTGAGGGTCCCGGGGCAGATTTTTGTGGTTCCAGCATATGTTATCACCCCTCAAAAGCCTCATAGTGGAGGGCCAGGAGTCAGAATTTTTTTCTTTTTCTTTACTTTGTTTTCTTTTTGCAGTTTTTGGCCGGGGCTGGGTTTGAACCCTCCACCCCCAGCATATGGGTTGGTGCACTACTCCGTTGAGCTACAGGCGCTGCCCCAAGGAGACAGAATTTCTTCTGGACACTGGAGCAACCTTTTCTGTACTCCTCTCTAACCCTGGTCTTCTGTCCCCCAAATTTATAACTATATAGGGAGTGTCTGGAAAGCCTGTTACCAAATTTTTCTGCCATCTGGCTTGGATCCTGTGGCTCATGCGGCGAAGTTGCCACAGGAGCTGGCAGGTTCGAATTCAGCCCGGGCTGCCAAATAACAATGATGGCTGCAACCAAAAAATGGCCGGGCGTTGTAGCGGGTGCCTGTAGTCCCAGCTACTTGGGAGGCAGAGGCAGGAGACTAACTTGAGCCCAGGGGTTGGAGGTTGCTATGAGCGGTGATGCAACAGCACTCTACCCAAGGTAGAGGCGCTGTCTCCAAAAAAAAAAAAAAAAGTCCTGCCATCTATCCGAATCAAAAACAATAGCCTCTAAAAGCAGACGCTAAGAATGGGCTAATATCCATAATACACAATCTAAAGTGACAGAAATTACTTATTTATTTATTTATTTTGGTTGTAGCTGTCATTGTTGTTTGGCAGGTTCGGGCTGGATTCGAATCCGCCAGCTCAGGTGTACGTGGCTGGTGCCTGAGCCTGTTGAGCCACAGGTGCCGAGCCTAAAGTGGCAGAAATTACTACCTTGCAATAGGAGTTCCAAAGCCAAACAGAACTTGGAGACTAGAACAAGATCTCCTCATTATAAATGAAGCAGCCATTCCTCTCCATCCTATAGTTCCCAACCTGTATACTTTATTGTCTCATATCCCTGAAAAGGCTGCCTATTTCACAGTCCTGGACTTCAAAGATGCCTTTTTCTGCATTCCTCTTCATGAAAATTCCCAATACCTTTTTGCTTTTGAAGACCCCTTCTGACTCTTAACACCCAGCACACATGGACTTTGTTACCCCAGGGATTTAGGGACAGCCCCCACTTGTTTGGACAAGCCTTAGCCCTAGACTTGAGTCATTTCTGATATCCTACAGTGCATCTCATTCAGTATGTAGATGACATTCTTTTTGGAGCACCAGATGCAAAGAAATGCCACCAAGCTACCCAAGGTCCATTAAATTTTCCAGCTGAAAGCACCTATCAAATGGCTAAAACTTTCTTTAATGGAAAGAACTTTTTTTTTTTTGGTAGAGACAGAGTCACATTTTATCGCCCTTGGTAGATGTCCGTGGCGTCACACAGCTCACAGCGAACTCCAGTTCCTGGGCTTAGGTGATTCTCTTGCCTCAGCCTCCTGAGTAGCTGTGATACCGGAATTTTAGGTTCTTGGTCTCGGCGATTCGAAGAAGGAATCGACGGACCACAAGAGTAGTGGTAAGTCAGGATTTATTTACAGGAAAGAATTACAAGTAGAGGAAAAACCAAACCTCCAGGCAAAGAGGACCCAGGAGGGGAACAAGCTCTCCTATTCCCTCTCTGAGGTCCAGCCGAGATCTGCCCCTGAGTTCTCTGCTGAGGGGTTTATATAGTCCCAGGGAATTGTTTTGCCAGAACTTTTTAGGGCGTGGGTGTTCATTAGTTACAGCCAACTATCTAATGAAGACCCAGGCCCTGGAAACTGACATGATATTAACCAGTCAGATGTGCACGAGGAGGAGACAGCAAGGCGCCAGTGTCTTCCACACAGGTGTCCGGCCCTTCCGCAAGCTGGTTCCTCCATCCACCACAGCATCAGTACCACCAGGGCCAAGGTGGTGGTTGTAGGGTCGCTTTGTCCTGCATCAGTTCTCCCTCTCCGAGTAGAAACTCTAACTGCTGTTAGGGAAAAAGGCCGAAGACTCAATCTAACTGCTTCCTGCTGAATCGGGCGAAGATAGAAGGGGGCAGTTAGGTCAAAATGGAAAAGTTTTGTTGCACAAAGAGATTTGAAATAGTTGCCATATTTCTCTAAAATTCCCACCAAGATTTCGGGTCTTATCACAAGTGTCCCTCTAGTAGGAATAAGAAGAACATTTTATGGCTCTTGATCTGGGTCACCAAATAGTTTCCAAAGGATTGTACCAATTCACATGCATTCCAACAATGCCAAACTAGGTCCATCAAAGGCTTTCCAACAAAGAATATTATAATTCAAGTGTTTTTTATGCTTAAATAAAGGAAAATTATTTCTCATTATTTCTCCTAAAAGGAGGCTTTTTTCTTAAGAATAAAAATATGTATTTTCCATCTTTTAGTAAAGGAATAATCTTCCTGAAAAAACTATGTACAAAATTATTTATTAGTATTTTATAATAAAACATTAGTTAAAAAATAAAAACATGAGTTATTAAAATCAGTATTTTATAATAAAACAATGAAGCAACACACATCTCCAAATAAAAAGGGAACATTTAACAAAGTTGAATAAATATTCAGCTGTTAAAAAATGATCATTTTGTATAATATGTAGCAACATTGAATAATGCTCATGATATAAGGTTAATTTTGTTTTTGTTTTTTTTTTTGAGGCAGAGCTTCAAGCTGTCACCCTGGATAGAGTGCCCTGGCATCACAGCTCACAGCAACCTCCAATTACTGGGCTCAAGTGAGTCTCTTGCCTCTGCCTCCCAACTAGCTGGGACTACAGGCGCCCGCCACAACGCCCGGCCATTTTTTGGTTGCATTTTTTCGTTGTTTGGCGGCCCGGGCTGGATTCGAACCCGCCAGCTCAGGTGTACATGGCTGACGCCTTAGCCCATTGAGCCACAGGCGCCGAGCCGATATAAGGTTAATTTTAAGCATACATAGAGGGGGCGACGCCTGTGGTTCAAGTAGGGCGCCGGCCCCATATGCCGAAGGTGGCGGGTTCAAACCTGGCTTTGGCCGAACTGCAAAACAGAAAAATAACTGGGCGGGAGGCTGAGGCAAGAGAATCGCCTAAGCCCAGGAGTTGGAGGTTGCTGTGAGCCATGTGACACCATGGCCCTCTACCAAGGGCAATAAAGTGAAACTCTGTCTCTACAAAACAAAAAATAAATAAATAAACATACGTAGAACTTTACAAGCTGAGTCTAAAACACACCTGAAAAAGCAATACAAAGTTATATATGCATTGAGATTATAACCATATACAATGAGTTTTTTAAAAATCATGAAGGAAATATAACCAAACATGATAGCATCAGGTCATAAAATGATGGGTAAGGTTTTTCCTTTCTTTCATATTTGACTTGCATAACTTATAAACATTTTAAAAATGTATTTGTTCTTCCCATAAAAAGCCATTTTATTATCATTTCCATCCAGCCATCTCCTGAAGATGGACATATGAAGAAAACGATAGCAACAGAAAATATTTGGTAAAATAGCTTTCGGGAAATACGTATGCTGTATTCTCCAATAATTTCTCTCTAGTTTTGGTTTCTGGAGTAGCTAATTCAGATGATCTCTTACATGTTCTTATCTGTGAAACCGACCTTATTTCTACCTCTTCAGGGATATATTACTCCAATGGATTTTATTTGGCTGAGGCACCTAATTCCGGATGTTCTTCAGAATAACAAGGACTTTCTCTTTGGGAATATTAGAGAAATTTATGAATTTCACAACAGGTAAATAACAGTTCACATTTTCAGGAAAAATGGGAAATGAGAGAAGTGTGGAAATCAGACTGATGGAATTTGGAAATGTAAGTCCTTGAATGTTTCTAGGCCTAAGCAAGTAGGTTGGAGTCAGTGGGTTGGGTTGGGGTGGGATGGGATAAGAAGGTTGGGAGAAGTTCCGCAGGATCCCTGAGGAAGAAGAGAAAAGACATCAGAGGAGCACCCACTCGGCGTCAGGCATCCGAATAGAATTTACCTGAGTGTTCCTTTGCTTGTTCAGTTATTCATGCATCAGTATCTATTGAGCACCTGTTCAGTACCAGGTACCGTCCTCAGCATTGAGAATGCAATAATGACCACATAGCGTTATCATAGGGTGATGCTGGGAACTGGGGTGTTAGAAAATGCTACCTGATCAAACAAGTTGTACTTTTACCCCAGGGCTGCTTGGATGTTGAGCTCTAGAGAATTATAAGAGAAAGGGACTTCGGAAATCATCTTCCAACCCTTTCACTTGACACATGTGGAAATGGTAACTTGTTGACTCACTTTACTTCCTGTGATGCCCCCAAGATCACACCTAGTTCATGAAGGAATAAAGAGTGTTTGGTGAATTCAACCACAGTTGTTTCCTAACTCCATCCCTTATCCAGACACAAAACTGAAATGGAAACCCCTTTCTGCTAATTTCCCTATGGAAGTCATTTGGCTTCTTCAGCCTCTTTATGAAACATGAAACCTGATCTTGCAGGATTTTGTCAAGGATTAAATGGAATATTAATTATGAGGCGCTTAGCTTATGCCTGGCTTGTAGTTCTTATGAACGTATTTTCATGCAATGGGGAGCATCAGCATATCCAGTCTTGCTATGGGTAGTGGAATGACCCAGAACATTCTTGGAATGGCCAGAACAGCTGTGGGTAGCTTCATAGTAATCACTATAAAGCCTCGAAATATATCATTTTCTTTCAAATTAGTGTATGGAAGATAAGTCAAAAACAATAAAGCCCAGTGAAACACATTTTTCTAGGCACCTCTTAAAACCGTATGTGATTTTACTTAAAAAAAATTTTTAACCCTATGCATGTAAAAATGAGAACATTATTACCTGTATACTTTTATTTCCCCAGGACTTTTCTAAAAGAATTGGAAAAGTGTGCTGAAAACCCTGAACTTCTGGCACACTGCTTTCTCAAGAGAGTGAGTCTATGCTCCCAATAAATCAAAATAACCATGAGATTAAAGTCAGCCCTTAATTTTCTGTGTAAGTGGCAAGGGCAAATGGAAACACCTAATAGTCTAAAAACGTATATCTGCTTCCCTCCCTCAGTTTTACTGAAGTCTAACTTTACAAATAAAAATTGTATGTGAGGTATACAACATGATGGTTTGATGTACATATACATTATGAAATGATTACCACAATCAAGGTAATTGTGTGTGTATGTGACCCAAAAAAGTTGAACTCATAGAAGCAGAGAGTAGAAGGATAGTTGCCAGGGGTTGGGGGTGAAAGGGTGTATACTTGCAGTTATAAGTAAGTTCTGGAAATGAAATGCACAGCATGGTGGTTGTAGCTAGTAATACTGTTCCATATACTTGGAATTTGCTAAGATGCTAGATTTTAGATCTTCCTTTTGAATGGAAAACAGGCGTTGTCCTCTCAACTTTACCTCACTTCATCTAGGGTGAGGATGAGTCCAGTGTGAGCTTATACTGATACATGGGAGCAACTACAAGTATGATATATTGCACAGAGGCCCATGACATGCAAAGCTGGCCACCCAGGGTCCCCAAAGCAGATGATCCTCTTATGTATGACTGAGCTGTTTTAGGACAAGAACCATAAAGTGGATGTAAAGTCCCACACTCAAGTGGTTGTAATGCTCTCAAAGAAAGAAGTATTGATGTTAAATTGAAAATCTCAGAAAATATATTTTCTTCTATTTTATCTTAGAGGGTGACTATAAATTGAAATCTGTATGACCTCTCTTTGGCTTAGCACCCGATTGATGAACATCTTGCCTACGATGCCAGACCTCTAACTATGTCCCCCACCCCAGACTTCTTCCCTCTGGCCCTCTTTCTCCACCCTCATTTTGGGCAATAAATAGCCTGTTTGGGCTGGCCAGAGCTGGCACAAAGAAATGTTCTACCCAACATCATTCCTCACCAATGCTGTCCACGATGACCACACAGATGATCCTGGTGTCCTCTGCTTTCTAAATCTTTCTTATGTCTTCATTTTCTTCTCAACTAGCCCTTCTCATTCTTTCTCTCCCCTCCCCCCCTTTTTTTGTGAGCATCTAAGACAGCAAATCAAACAAACTAAACATTTTTAAACAACCCACATTATGGCTAAGCCTAAGAGCAATACTTATAGCTGAAAGCAAACAAGCAAAACCCTCAGGTTTCAAGGTGTTTGGCATATAGAGAAAGAGGGTCTTCAACACTGAGCGCTCTCAGTGGTCTTGGGTAGCCTCTCGCATCTCATTATAGGCTTTTCAAAAATTGCTAGGGAGGCAAGGCACTTTAAGAACTACTTTGCAAGGCAGCGCCTGTGGCTTATCGAGTAGGGCACCAGCTCTATCTACCGAAGTTGGTGAGTTAAAACCCGGCCTCGGCCGAACTGCAAAACAGAAAAATAGCTGGGTGTTATGGCAGGTGCCTGTAGTCCCAGCTACTCAGGAGGCTGAGGCAAGAGAATTGCCTAAACCCAGGAGTTGGAGGTTGCTGTGAGCCGTGTGACACCACGGCACTCTCCCAAGGGTGATAAAGTGAGACTCTGTCTCTACAAAAAAAGAACTACTTTGTACTCAATCTGATTAGTTTCCTTTCTGAACTATTATAACGTTATTAGCACTTTGTACTATTTTGCATTTTTTTGCCTCATCAGGCCACTAACTGAAATCTAGTTTCAGAGTCTACAAATATCTTGTAGTTGCATAAATTATTATCACAAAGATTATTTAAATTGTTGAATGAAAAAAGAGCCAAATTCCTGTGGGGGAAAAAATGGATATCATCAAATCAAAATGTTCAGCTATGAGGAAATGGTCATAAAATTGCTGACTACTAAATATCTTTTCTTGAAAATCTTCCCCTCTTAAAGTTTCACAAAGTTTTTTACAGCCCCCCATAGTGGGAGGAATCTTGGAAATCATTAATCCAAAAATGCTGAGATTAAAGGCATGAGCCACTGCACTCTGCCTGGCCAAGTGTTTTAATCAAACTCCTGAGCCTGTGTCAACTAGGAAAATTCTTTTCCAGGGACCATGCTCAATATAGAATATTTTTAGTTTGCTTTGGATTTTGATTACTGTGAGATCTCAAATGGTAAAATGGACAGAGGACTGGGGTGGGACTCAAGAAACCTAACTTCTCTTCTTAGCAGAGCCACTGTTCTCCTTATGACCTGAAGTAAATAACTTAAACCCTTGGAATCTCACTTTCCTAGCACGTGCAATAAGCTTAATAGTGCTGATACATGAAGTTGTTGCAGTAAACAAAGAAAATAATGCATACAACAGGTTCTATAAAGTAAAAAGTGCTTTGACAATAGCTACCATTTTTTGAGTACTCGGTATATGTTGAACATTTGTTGAGAGTTTCTGTGTATTATCTTATTTCATCTCAAAAAAAATCGTAGTTTATAACTGCCTTGCAAAGTAGTTAGGAACTCACTTAACAAAGAAACTGATGCCTAGGAAGGTTAAGTAATGTATCTTAGGCCATGTAGTTTGTAATTGACTAAGCCAAGAACCAAACATGGACCATTCACCACTAGAGGGCACAGTATTAATCCATAAGCTGACATGTCTCCTGGGAGTCTAAGCTTTTAGCAGCAGCTTTATACCCTCTTGATTTATTCCACCAGGTCAGGAGAGGAATTGAACATTTTTATATGATGCTGGTTAATGCATGTCCTTTCTCTAAGAAATTTTGGACTGTTAACCTTTAGTAGAGGAATTTAGGTTAATACTATATTGTTGTTAAGCTTGGAATTATGATTCTAGTTCCTTAACCAGTCTGAAAAACATTTCTCAAGGGCCATCTCTCTTCTTAAGTGTGTGCGTTTGTAGTTTATTTTTCCCAGAGGGAATAGCAAAGAACGGAGTTGCTGTAGTTCTTATGCTACAATGACCACTTACAATCTATCAAGAGAGGAGAGCTACAGAATGGGAAGTCATTCACGATAGCAGTGTATTTGAAACTAGACATTGTTGAGGTTACAAGGGAAAAATAACCTATATTGACATAAAAGAAAATAAGAACTGTCCTGAGCAGGAAGTTACAGACATAGAAATCTGCAAGGAAGTGTCCATGTGGGCTTCTTGGCCAGAGCACATGGGCTCTGTGGTGAGCACAGCTGCTGTGGACCTGGCTCCTCTGATGAAGTGAATGAATCTGGAAAGTTGACTCCAGAGGCCTCAGGCCTCCTTTCTGACTGGGATATTGGTAGGTGCATGCCCACTTCTTGAAGTCTTTTTTTTTTTTTTTTTCCTTTTTTTAAAGAGACAGAGTCTCACTCTCTCACCTTCAGTAGAGTGCTGAGCTGTCACAGCTCACAGCAACCTCCAACTCCTGGGCTTAGGCAATTCTCTTGCCACAGCCTCCTGAGCAGCTGGTACTCCAGGCGCCTGCCACATCGCTGGCTATTTTTTTTGTTGCAGTCTGGCCAGGGTTCAAACCCACCACCCTTGGTATATGGGGCCGGCACCCTACCCACTGAGCCACTGGTGCCACCCCACTTCTCGAAGTCTTTGACAGAATGAGAATATGGGTTGAACAGCACTTTGAGTCCTCCTTGATCTCTAGCTTTGAAACAGTTGGATAGCTCTTCCCACATGGCAGTCCTGGTGTTGCAGGCAGAGCATGTCACTTTGAGTGTTGCCCAGATGGCTCAGATCTGTGTTCTGTGTGTGGTCCAAACGGCCACATTTCCCTTCTAGTGTATTTCCATCTTTCAGTTCTTTCTTAGTAGGGTTGACATCATTATGACTGTGATAAGGGGAGGATGAAGAGAGGGAGGGGAGGAGCTATTAGCTACCAGCATTTTATTCTGCCAGTTTTGTCATCTACTGCAAAACTGTTCTGGGTAGATGGTGTTCCAGACAAAAATCAGAAAATGAAGGATAAAAATAAGAACCAATTCCTGGTCAGGAGTTTACTTAGGTGTTTAACAGCAGCCCTTACAGGTGCTGTCAAAGCTCTGCTCACGTGTGTATTTTGTACTCAGTGTTATTATAGGTCTCTATCTACCTCCCCATCACATACCACCCCAAAGAAGGATATTTTTCATGCTTCCCCAATTCTCTACACCACAGTGGAATACTTAGTCTTGTTGAATGAATGAATAAACTGTTTTATACTGTCCACTTACTAAAAAATACTACCTGATTAATTTGTTCTAATTTTTTCCCATGCAGAAAGAAGATCTTCAAATATATGTTAAATACCACAAGAATCTGCCCCGAGCCAGGGCAATCTGGCAAGAATGTCAAGACTGTGCCTACTTTGGGGTAATGTTGAGATTATAAAATCTCCCACAAATTGTTCTCTCTAGAAAATGTTTATGTGCATCAAATTTTTAAAGAAATCAAAAGTATAGACTAAGCAGAGACAATTTGGAATTAGGACTTATGTTTGTTAAAAGTCTCCCATTCTTTGAAATTGCACATTAGAAGTTTCATCCTGGCTCAGCACCCGTAGCACAGTGGTTACAGCGCCGGCCACATACACTGAGGCTGGCAGGTTCGAACTCAGCCTGGGCCAGCTGAACAACAATGACAACTGCAACAACAACAAAAAATAGCCAGGTGTTGTGGTAGGCACCTGTAGTCCTAGCTACTTGAGAGGCTAAAGCAAGAGAATCACTTAAGCCCAAGAGTTTGAAGTTGTTGTGAGCTGTGACACCATGGCACTCTACCAAGGGCGACATAGTGAGACTCTGTCTCAAAAAAAAAAGAAAAAATGTCCTGGGGGATGAGACAAGATGGCCAACTGTAGCCAGCTTTCAGTAGAGGCTCCCATCCAGAGGAAGAAATAATGGCCAGAAACCAACCCAATAAAGTGGAAGATCAGGAGCTGAGTTGAGAGAGAGGATTGATAGGTTTGCATCACCCCTGCTGAGGCAAGCTGGGACTCCAAGGAAACAAATTTCAGGTATAAAACCCATCCCAAAGAGGATGGGAATCCTTCCCCTCCCACCCTCCATGAGGGTGGCTTGAGGCGAGTAGTGAACAGAGGACCTTTGGTTTCACCAAAGGGGAGAGAATGACTGAGGGCCAAACTCCCTCCACAGAAAGATACTGCTGCAAGCCCAGGAAGTCTCTTGCCTGGGCCAAAAGGTGAACCTTCCTGAAGGTGAATTCTCCCTACCTTCCTGAACTTCCTGGCAGTCTGGAAGACTATCCCCTGCAGAATCCGGAGTGTCTAGCAGATTTTTGCTAGGGCAGGGCATCTCATGAGCTGTGGGGCAGTTGTGCTGAAACTATAACTTTAATAGAGGTGGGAAGTTACAAGAGGAGAGGGACTTGCCCATGTTGGAAAGAACATAGCATGCAACCCAAGCCATGGACCACCGGGGACCACTGGAGCACCAGCTGGCACCCACCAGCACCCCATCCACTTCTGCTACCCATGGGGCACCACCCACCAGCTCTCTGGCTCCCTGCTTGGCTCCAGCTACCTGCATACAGCTGTACCCCAGATCAGCGGCACAACTCCTGACAGTGGCAGTGCCACACCTGACAGTGATGGCGGCTCCACGGTCCCTCCCACAGGGGTCAAATTTGAGAGAGACACCTTCACAATTCTGTGGAACATGGAGGGAATGCAACCTGACCTGCAGGGGTTCTAGCAGTGGAGTGAGGCCACAGCAGAGGTGTGGTCTCTGAGGGAGAGAGCCAAACTCGTCCACAGTAATCCCCAGCTGGGTATAGATGTAGGTGGAACACTCCCCAGTTTCCAATGATCACTGGAGGGAACCAGGCTCAAACTCCTCCTGCTTGCAGATTGCACAGTAAGACGACCTGGTCAGGGAGGCACTGTCTCCTCTTTGACTTAGGTGCAAATCCCTAGTGTACTTGAGTGTTAGAGAGAGCTGGCCTACAGCCCTGCCAGGTAACCAGTGACTGGGGGTGATGGAGATGCAAAATCAAAAAGAGGCACCAGCCCCCCTAGAATAATTCTTTTGCTGGGCAGACCTTTCTGATTCCATAGACCACTGGAGCAAGTCACACTTGAGCTGGCAGTGGACCCTTGCTGTCCAGTTTCTGGAGATTTTTTGAACTCTCCCACTTGATCTATGTTTGTGCTGGCCAGGATAATTAGTTTGGAACTCTTGATCTGGGCCAATCACCCGGGACTCTCCAAGGTTATACCCTGGTTGTGTTGTAGAGAGAGGATCTGATTCTCCTCTCCTAGTTATTGAGAGTGGGTGGCAGGGTGTCTTAATTGCTTATATTCCTCCACAGCTGAGATTTCAACCCAAAGTCGTTGATCCACTAGGATTGGTCAGAGTCTAACTAAATATAAGACAGATCCACCTAGCCCTATCATACCAAGTGGGATCCCAGAGTCTCAGGCTCTAGTACTAAACGAGACCTGGGTAAAGCCATAGGGGAAAAGCTGCAGTCACCAGTCCCAGCACTGGTAAAGGGCTAATGAATTACATCTCCAGGACCCCTCAATTTAATTCCACCTTTAATTCCAACCTCTCTAAACAAATGGTGAAAAATAACTATGGGGCGAAATCAGTGGAAAAACTCAGGCAACATGAATAACCAGAGTAGATCAAGTCCCCCAAGGTCTGACAAAGGAGACACAATAGAAGATTGTATTCATAAACAAATGGCTGAGATGTCAGAAATTGGGATAAGAATCTGGATAGCAAACAAGATTAACAGAATTTAAGTAAAATTGAGATTAGAAGTTCAAGGAGTAATTCAAAAGTTGGCTCAAGAATTCAATGAATTCAAAGATAAAATCACCAAAGATTTTTTGACAAATTGAGGCAAGAATTTGCATCCCTGAAAGACCTGAGAAATACAGTAGAATCCCTCAGTAACAGGATGGAGTAGGCAGAAGAAAGGATCTCAGACATTGAAGACAAAGCTTTTGAATGCTCCCAAATGCTCAAAGATGAAGAGAAATGGAGAGCAAAGACAGATCATTCCCTGAGAGAGTTTTGGGACCACTCCAAAAAAAGCAAACATTCGCCTTATTGGAATTCCTGAAGGTGATGAGAATGATCTGAAAGGCACAGATGCTCTACTCCAAGAGATGTTATAGGAAAACTTTCCAAACATGGCAAGAGACACTGAAATTCAGACAGCAGACAGTTTCAGAACCCCAGTACAACTCAATCCAAATAAAGCATCCCTTAGACAAATTGTAACTAACTTTGCCAAAGTTAACATGAAAGAGAAAATCCTGCAAGCAGCCAGACGTAAAAAAATCATAACCTACAAGGGGAAGAATATTAGAATGACTGCAGATCTTTCTGCTGAAAGTTTTCAAGGCAGAAGAGAATGGCCATCAACCTTCAATCTCCTAAAACAAAACAATTTTCAGCCCAGGATCCTGTATCCAGCTAAACTGAGTTTCATTTATGATGGAGAAGTCAAATACTTTAATGAAATTCACCCATTGAAGAAATTTGCCATAACTAAACCAACTCTCCAAGATAGTCTCAGACACATCCTCCATAATAACTGCCACAATGCTCTACCACTAAAGTAAACTCACTCTGAAATTATTGATCAAAACCCAACTTCCACAGTGGCAAAAGGATTAAAACATCCCCCACAGGTCTTTCAAAAAACTTGACACCCAAAATACTACCAAGCTTATCAATACTCTCAATTAACATGAATGGCTTAAATTGTCCACTAAAGAGGCACAGGCTGGCTGACTGGATACAAAAACTCAGGCTAGATATCTGCTGCATACAAGAATCT
>CAUYON010015672.1:0-24679 GCA_963573935.1 Arctocebus calabarensis
GGGCCCAGGCTGGATTCGAACCCGCCAGCTCAGGTGTACGTGGCTGGCACTTTAGCCCGTTGAGCCACAGGTGCCGAGCCAGACTCCCTGTTCTTTTATAAGTAAATGGCCAATGGCCACAGCCCTCCATTCTCTTCCCAATGTCCTGGGTAAGAAGGACCAAGGCTCACCCTTGGAACAGAGTCAGAGACTAAAAAGCAACCTTATACATAGCCATACAACCTTCCATGTGATATTCAAGTTTACCCCTAAAACCCTTATTTCATAGATGGGAGTTCAGAAGGTGGAATCCCAAGGTCAGAGTGGATCTGTTTCTTTTTTGAGACAGAGCCTCAAGCTGTCACCCTGGATAGAGTGCCATGGCATCACAGCTCACAGCAACCTCCAATTTCTGGGCTCAAGCAAGTCTCCTGCCTCCCCCTCCCAAGTAGCTGAGACTAAAGGTGCCCGTCACAATGCCCAGCCATTTTTTGGTTGCAGCCATCATTGTTGTTTGGCAGGCCCGGGCTGGATTTGAACCCGCCAGCTCAGGTATACGTGGCTGGCGCCTTAGCCCGTTGAGCCACAGGCGCAGAACCTCTTTCTTTCTTTTTCTGAGACAGAGTTTCTCTATGTCACCCTCAGTAGAGTGCTGTGGCATCACAGCTCACAGCAACCTCCAACTCTTGGGCTCAAGTGATCTCTTGCCTCAGCCTCCTGAGTAGCTGGGATTACAAGCACTTGCCACAATGCCCAGCTATTTTTTTTTTTTTTCGGTTGTAGTTATCATTGTGTGGAGGACCTGGGCTGGGTTTGAACCAGCCAACTCCAGAGCTTGTGGCTGGCAGGCACTCTAGCAGCTGAGCTACAGACCCCAGGCCAGGGCAGATCTGTTTCATACCCATGGAAGTTCACAGTCATTTCTAGGGCTTTCTCTGCTTACACATTTGTGATAGGGCAGTTCCCTCCTTTCTGAAAGGGTGGAGCAGTTCATCTCTGGACAGTCTTACTGGAAAATTCTTCCCTGTTGGGAGCTGAAGCCTCTTTCCCTCTATCTCCCCACACTGGCTAGCCTTAGTTCTGGTGTCTATCCTCTGCTGCTTCTCTGCTATTCTCCAAGTATCAGTTTCATCAGTTGTAAAATGGAGGTGCAATCTGGATGAGACCAATTAACTTCTTTTTCTCTAGAAGTTGCTGCTATAGCACAGAGCAGGCAAGTAACTGATAAGTCTTTCAACTTGACTAAGATATTTAGCTTTGGACCTGATCTGGAAATGGGGATTAAAAAATGTGCCTATTTTGGGGTGGCGCCTGTGGCTCAGTGGGTAGGGCACCGGCCCCATTTACTGAGGTTGGCGTGTTGAAACCCAGCCCCAGCCAAACTGCAACAAAAAAATAGTTGTTGTGGTGGGCACGTGTAATCCCAGCTACTTGGGAGGCTGTGGCAAGAGAATTGCCTAAGCCCAGGAGTTGGAGGTTGCTGTGAGCTGTGTGATGTCACACCACTCTACTGAGGGCGATAAAGTGAGACCGTCTCTACCAAAAAAAAAAAAAAAAAAAAAAGTGCCTATTTCAAAGGAATATTGTGAAGATTCAGATAGAAACACATGTAAAGTTCTTAGACTGTGCCTGGCACACAGTTAACTTTGAGTAAATATCAGCTATCATTTCTGTTCTTATTACGAGACATGGCTCAGCTCGAGTCTTGGAGCCTTCTTCATGGCCTCCAAGGCTCTGTAGGATTTCCTCAGTTTGATCTAGGGCCAGCCCGCTTTATCCCTCATGCACCATGCTCTGTTCCACTTCAGGACTTTTGCCCAGGCTGGTCCTTCTGCCAATCTCTCTCCTATTTATCTTAGTCTTAATCCACAGGTCACTTCTTTAAGAGGCCAGCTGCTCACTTCCTTCTCATTTGACTATGGGCTGTATCCCTGAGGCCTAGCCCAGTGCTGGGCCCAGAGGAGGTGCTGAAGAGTATGGCTGACTGGTAGACAGTGAGGAGGGAAAAGAAGAATGGCTAGTTACCTCTTTATCTTCTTCCTCACTGCTTGGCAAAACCAGGATGAGCCCCCAAGATACCAGGTGATTGAGTAGGAGGCCTGATATTCTCCAGATACCAAGTTCTCCCAGACTCAGGAATGGGGACAGGAAGTTTATGGGGAGGCTCTAGAACAGACATATTTTGCACTGTGCTGAGGCAACAAGAAGGAGGGACTTGGGTAGCAACCTGCAAACACTAGGGCCAACCCTCTCTTTCAAATTCTGTTTCTGTCTTTGCCTTTAAGTGCTCCATGGTCCAAAGCAGCTTCTCCTTCTTCCTCTCTACCCAAAGATATGCCCACCCCCTTGTCTGGTGCTGATCAGTCCTGGGTATTGTGGAGAAAAGAGCACAGGGCTGACAGTTAGTGGATGTGCATTTCATTTCCCAGCTCCATCACTGGTTTGCTTGGGATGAGCCTGTTCCCCTGTCTGTGACTCTGGGAAAGTCTGGGACTTTCCCCATCTGTTAAGTGAAAGGATCATCTCAAAGAGCTATGATAATGCTGCAGGGATAGGAGGATGAAAGGATGAAAGTAACTCACACATGGGCGAAGGAGTGACTACCTGGGTTTAACTCTCTCAGGGGTATTGAAAAGATCCAGTAATTAGTGTGTAAGGCAAGAGGCAACATTTCAAAGTAGAAGGACTTGTTGCCACAATAGAGTTTGATTCTCTACCTCAAACCTGCTGAGCCTTGCTATCAAACTTGCCAGATTGCAGGGAAGAGGGCAATGGGCACACATGACCCAGGGCAAACTCCTTCAGGGTAAAGACCTTCCTAGTCCCTGTGGCCTGGACCTCTTCATCCTAGCACTGCCTCCAACTAGTCCAGACACGTCCTGGGTATTTTCAGCTACCTTTATCTGATCGGAAATGTTTGGAATTCCACAGTAGAAGGCAATAGCTCTGAAGGATTTGGGGAAGGGAGCAAATCCCTGTACCACCCTTCCCTTCTCTGCCCCCTATATAGATGTATGTTCACACCCCATGTAACTAAAAACTCAGGGCTGAAGGCTGGGTGAGGGGTTGCATTTCCTACATTCCAGTAGCTCCTAGTCCCCCACCCCCCATGCCTTTTCCTCTCTGCCCCAGTCCAGCACTCCCCCCCTCACTTTAAGGTGTAGAACAGCACAAGAGGCCAGAGATGGTCCCAAGAGGGCTAGAGCACTTTGATGCCAAGGGCAGGGCCAGCTAGAGATGTGCTGTTCACAGTCAACCCCCAGAGCACCTGTAAAAATGCAGAATCCCACTGCCATCATCAGATCCAGAAGCAACTCACTGTCCCATGTGATGTGGCATGTGGACCACCCAGAAATCATAGAGCATGACCATCTGTGGGTCAGAGACATGTGGTTCACAGAGATGTGTAGTTCAACACCCTCCATGAACAGATGAGAAACTGAACCTCGGAGGAGGTGAAGGAACACCCTCAAGGCCTCACGCAAGGACAGGGGTGAGTCTGGCCTCCAAGCCCATTTCTGTGACTATATGGCTGCAGGACCTGGAGCAAGACACTTTATCCCTTCAAGCCCAGTGTTCCAGCTATAAAGTGAGAGCAGCTATACCTACTTCACAGGATTGGTGGCAGAATTGAATGGTCTGTGGTAAGTGGTCAATAAATGTTAGCTATTATTTTATAGCTGAAAATGAATGGTTGGTTCCATTTGTGCTTTTCACAGTGCCTCTCTTATTTGTTGCTATAAACAAGAAAGTAACAGCTAATATTTGCTGAGCTAATATTTACTGCTTGAATTCTCAAAATTTTGCAAGTAGGTGCTCATTTTATCAATGAGAAAACTAAGACTCAGAAAGGTCATAAGAATTTGCCTGGAGATCAATAATGAGGGTGTTTGACTCCATAATGTATTAAATTTGTGCAAAAGGACAGATGAAGAGACTTCATTAAGTCCTTCCTTCCTTCACTCTTTCACTTATATAATATTCACTGGGAATTTGCTATCCTCAGGTACTACACTGGGAGTCAGAAATGACTTTGAGGACAGGGAAGCGGTAGGCACCTTGGGTTCCTTGGGTGCTTTGGGGGTGTGAAAGGGAAGGATGTGCTGATGATTAACTTCCTCTCCCTCTACCCTGCTCTGCAAGGCCAGTGCTTGCAGAGAGCTCCTCCCTCTAGCTGGGCATCATCTGGGAACAAAAGTGATGCCAAGTTGCTTCGGTGAAGCTTTTAAAGTAGTTTTCTTTTCTTTCTTTTTTTTTTTTTTTTTGAGACATAGTCTCACTTTGTCACTCTTGGTAGAGTGCCACGGTGTCACAGCTCATAATGTTAAAGTAGCTTACTAAGATAGAACATGGCCTATTTGTGAGACAGGCTGACCTCTGGAGTTGTAGGAAGGCCCAGACAAGCCACCCTGCTTAGCTCTGGACACTTATTCGTTCAAGAAATCTGTATAAAATGCCCACTAAGTATCAGGCACTGTGCTAAGTGAGGGGGATAAGGAAGTGACTAAATCTGATGAAAATTCCTACTTATATGTATTTATAATCTAAAGGGAAGAGACAAGGAACAAGTATGTGTCAAAAAGAATAAGCATGAGAAAGGGAGTAGAGAAAAATGGAAGAAGGCAGGATTAGAATTTATGGTCAGGAAAAACTTTTTTTTTGGAGACATAGTCTCTCTTTGTCACCCTCAGTAGAATGCTGTGGTGTCATAGGTCACAGCAACCTCAACTCTTGAGCTCAAGCAACCTCCCCAGTAACTGGGACTATAGGTAGTCACCATAACACCTGGCTAGTTTTTCTACTTTTAGTAGAGATGGGGTTTCGCTGTAGCTCAGGCTGTTCTTGAACTTGTGAGCTCAGGCAATCTACCCGCATCAGCCTCCCAAAGTGCTAGTATTACAGGTGTGAGCCACTGTGCCCGGACTCTCGTGTTCTCATAAAGGCAAGTGTGGATGGCAATAAGAGGAGAAGGCAGGGGTCTTCCCAGGCTGTGGCTGTCCCATTTTTAATGCACATAACACCCAACCACAGGCATGTGCCAGGCTATGGAGTACACAAATTCAGGTGGGGCTAGGAGTAGCTTACATTGTATTAAGAGGGACTGGGCAAAGGTACTTAGTGAGTGACTGATTGACTGAGTAAAGGCCATGCCAGGAGTCCAGGATGTGTGCAAGAACTGCCTAAGTCCTTCCAAATGAACAAGAGGTAAGCCTGGCCAAAGGGATTCCTCTCTGTCATTCCTTCTGCATCCATTACATTATAGGCTAAGCCTTAAATTCCCATTCCCTCTATGTGGTCCGAAAGCACAAAAGCAGAATTTTAGAGTTGGAATGAAGCACAAACACATCTTGGTCCACTCTACAATTTCAGCCATCACTGTTTTGGCCCTACCCATGTATTAGCTCTTATTTACTTAACATTTTTCTATCAATTGAGTCACTTTTTTTTTTTTTTTTTTTTTTTAGATAAAGATGAGAAATTTAAAACCCAAGGAAGGTTGCCGTGGCTTCACACAGCTCACAGGAACCTCCAACTCCTGGGCTTAGGCGATTCTCTTGCCTCAGCTTCCCGAGTAGCTGGGACTACAGGTTCCTGCCACAATGCCCGGCTATTTTTCTGTTTTTGCAGTTCAGCCAAGCCTGGGTTTGAACCCACCACCTTCAGTATATGGGGCCGGTGCCCCACTCAAAGAGCCACAGGCACCACCCAATTGAATCACTTTTGAAAACTTAAATTATTGAAAATCCTAATTGTCCCACAAAACCTTTCTTTCTTCATCTTTCTCTCTCTCTCTCTCTTTTTTTTTTTAGAGACAGAGTTTTACTTTGTCGCCCTCGGTAGAGTGCTGTGGCATCATAGCTCATAGCAATCTCCAGCTCTTGGGCTTAGGCGATTCTCTTGCCTCAGCCTCCCAAGTAGCTAGGACCACAGGAACCCACCACGACGCTATTTTTTTATTGCAATTTGGCTGGAGACAGGTTTGAACCCGCCACCCTCAATATATGGGGCCGGTGCCCTACTCACTGAGCCACAGGCACCACCTGCATCTCTATATTTTTCTAAGAGAAGGTCTCACTATGTTGCCCAGGGTGGTTTGAACTTCTGCACTTAAACAATCCTCCTGCTGCATGGTGCCTGTTGCTCAGTGGGCAGGGCGCTGGCCCCATACACCAAGAATGACAGGTTCAAACCTGGCCCCGGCCAAACTGCAACAAAAAGTAGCCGGGCGTGTGGCGGGCACCTGTAGTCCCAGCTATTCGGGAGGCTGAGGCAAGGGAATCAGTTGCCTAAGCCCAGGAGTTGGAGGTTGCTGTGAGCTGTGTGTGTGACGCCACAGCACTCTACAAGGGCGATAAAGTGAGTGATTAGGAAAGCCCTCTGAGGATGAGGCGTGTGAGCAGAGATACATGATCTGAGGGAGTAAATCATATAACAGCCAGGGGAAGAAACATTCCAGAAAGAGGGAATGAGTACAGAATGTGCTTGTCATGTTTGAGGAAAGAGTATAAGAGGGCCCCAGGACGGTGGTTCATGCCTGTAATCCCAGTACTTTGAAAAGACAAATATACCAAAAGTTGCACAGCTATCCCTGCTCCCAAATACTCTCTGTTTTTTTAGAATGTAAGCTTCACAAAGGCAGGTATCCTCAGTAGCTAGCAGGATAGTTGTTATCAACTTAGGCCAGAGTTAGCCAGCTAACTGGAGGCCAGTCCAGAGTGGACACACAGCCCTATCCCAGAGTGAGGACAAAAAGAGTAAGGTGTAGCTAGGCTGGACCAACAGAGTCTGAGGGACCAGGAAAGTACCTCCTTCCCCAGCCTCTAGTTAGACACAGAGAGAGTAGTTCTGTTGAAGAGAACAAAGGCCAAAGAGGAGTGGTCCAGGCTAGAGGAGCCTCATGGGAGACAGGCAGGCACAAGCCTGTAGGTGAGGTCCATGGAGAACAGACAGCTGAGAGCAGAAATGAAAACAGGCTAGGTCCCAAAGGGTGGCAGCTTCAATCCTGTAAACACCAGACAGGCATGGGGGTTCAGGTGTAAGTCTAGGGACTCAGCTGAGCCCAGGGGGACGAAAGGACTTCCCCAGTCTCCTCTGTCAGTGATGACTTTAAGCCAAGCACCACCAATTCAGGCATGACATCAGACATTAAGGAGGGAAGAGACAGAGCCACCCTCCCAGGACTCACATTCCAGATGGTTTCCTCCAACATCTTTTCCAGTACCCTCAGCCAGCTCTGTAAATATGGGCTCTGCTTAGAACGGACCATCCTCTTCCATCCCTGTGGGGCTTAGTGAACTCAGCTGCAGGTGCAGAGGGTGAGGCTAGAGCTGTTATAACTGCCAGGCCAGCAATGCCTGACCTACATCTCCATGGTTGGTTGCGTGTAAAGAAAAATACCAGGGATTTCCGTTGGTGTTCACCAGATGCAGCTGCCAAGGGAAGGCTGGGCCATCTCAGGGCCTGTTGTGAGTAGGGCAGGACGGGGGGATAAGCTGGCTGGGACAGACGACAGGGCTGGCCTCCAAATTATTTCCTGCTCCTGGGGACCTCCCTGGGTTTCGGAAACTGCAATGTTTATCTGCTTCCTACCAACATTCTCCACTTAAAAGCTTTTTCTTCTTCTAGTGTGTTATCCTTATTAAGAATTTAGAGAGAAGAGATGAGAAACAAGATTCTACTTGATAAAAGCTCCCCCAAAGGGGAAGCTTTAGTTTTTCACAGAAAAAAAGCCAATTTGAAAGTTCTACAGGGTACTGTGAGAAGAACTTGGACTTAGGGTCAAGCAATGTGATTCTACTCTGGCTTTGTGGTGGCCCTATCTGGCTAGGGTCCTGTCAGTGAAGCCCTGTGGGCCTCACTTCTCTCATCTGACAAAGGTGTAAGATGAGGGACCAGATGATTTCTAAGACTCTCTCTCCAGCTCCAAAGCACTATGATCTTGACCTCAGGCAAGTTACTTTACCTGTGGGAGGCATCTCATTTTCTTCATATATACACCAAAGGCCCAAAAGTGCATCGAAAAATGGCACTACCGAAAGCCTTTATCATTCTTATGGCTCCCTTTTGTTCTTCACCAACTAGCATATCCCTGGCTTCCCAAAGGGCCTATTCTTTACCTGGCATTACCCCAACTTGCAAACCCCTGTCCTTGAGAATTAGGAAGCTCCAAGAGCTGTGCCATAGAAACCAGAACAGCTTCTGGGTCCTCAACCCTTCTGTGATGCCAATAAAAAGATCAGGCTGGGGCAGCGCCTGTGGCTCATTGAGTAGGGCACCGGCCCCATATACCAAAGGTGGCGGGTTCAAACCCGGCCTTGGATGAACTGCAAAACAGAAAACTAGCCAGGCGTTGTGGTGGGCACCTGTAGTCTCAGCTACTTGGGAGGCTGAGTCAAGAGAATCGCCTAAGCCCAGGAGTTGGAGGTTGCTGTGAGCTTTGTGACACCACGGCACTCTGCCCAGGGTGATAAAGTAAGACTCTGTCTCTACAAAAAAAAAAGAAAGATCAGGCTGGGTGAGGTGGTTCACTCCTGTAATCCTAACACTTGGGAAGCTGAGGTGGGTGGATTACCTGAGCCAGAATGAGATCCCATCTTTAAAAAATAGCCAGGTTTTGTGGCAGGTACCTGTAGTCCCAGCTACTTAGGAGGATAAGGCAAGAGCATCAATTGAGCTCAAGAGTTTGAGGTTGCTGTGAGCTGTGATGCCACAGCACTGTAAAGAGGGTAACCAAGTGAAACTCTGTCTCAAAAAAAAAAAAAAAAATCACTGCTCTTTCTTAAATGTTTTCTTTGTGTCAGGCACTTATGTGATGTGTTTAAATTTTATATTTTGGCTCAAAGGGCTAAGGTGCCAGCCACGTACACCTGAGCTGGCAGGTTCAAATCCAGCCCGGGCCTGTCAAACAACAATGATGGCTGCAAGCAAAAAATGGCCGGGTGTTGTGGTGGGTGCCTGTAGTCCCAGCTACTTGGGAGGTGGAGGCAAGAGACTTGCTTGAGCCCAGAAATTGGAGGTTGCTGTGAGCTGTGATGCCAGAGCACTCTATCCAGGGTGACAGCTTGAGGCTCTGCCTCAAAAATAAATAAATTTTATATTTTATAAACAAAGAAATGGAAGTTCACAAAGGTGAACTTTACTTAATGTGGCTCATCTTTTCCATCTACTTTGATACTTTCAGTCTCATGAGCTAAGCTGTTAAGAACTAGGCTTGAGGCTCGGCGCCTGTGGCTCAACGGGCTAAGGCACCAGCCACGTACATCTGAGCTGACGGGTTCGAATCCAGTCCGGGCCCGCCAAACAACAATGACGGCTGCAACCAAAAAATGGCCGGGCGTTGTGGCGGGGGCCTTTAGTCCCAGCTACTTGGGAGGCAGAGGCAAGAGACTTGCTTGAGCCCAGGAATTGGAGGTAGCTGTGAGCTGGGATGTCACGACACTCTATCCAGGGTGACAGCTTAAGGCTCTGTCTCAAAAAAAAAAAAAAAAGAACTAGGCTTGAGCTTTATCCATCTCTTCTACTGGAGCAGTGAGTACATGACAGATGTTCAAAGAATACCTGTTACACAATTGGGAATACATACAAATGGAGGTAGGTCAAACCCAACTGTGACCTCAGTTCCCTCAAAGATAAGATGATGACCCCATCTACCTCCCAGAATGGTCACAGGCTCAATGTGATAATGAGGAGACACAAAGAAGCACTAGACAAACTTTAGTTAGTTAATGATTCTGAGATAATACTTTGTGACTCAAGCCTGGATTTCCCCTCATTTGAAAAGGGAGTGGAAGACACAAGCTATATTATCTCAAAGATATCACAGTCTCAGTTCTCTGCCTTTTGTCTTACATCTCAGCTTCTCTTCTTTTGTTCATGTCTGGTCCATCTTCCATACTCACTTTACCTAGAGCCTTCGGGGGGGGGGGGTCCCCCTCCCCCACCAGTATAGTACCCACAGTGCTCCCCCTGAGATCTCATGGAGTAGAGGGGTTCAGAATCCCAGTTCTATCACTTATTTGTTGTGCAACCATGGACTGATCACTCAACTGAGTCTCAGTGTCATGCTTACAAAATGGGAATAATAAGACCTCCTCACAATGCTCAATAAATGCTGGCTATCTACTATAATTATGTGTTCTCTCTCCTCTGAACTTCTCTAACCTTTTTTTTTTTTTTTGAGACAGAGCCTCAAGCTGTCACCCTGGATAGAGTACTATGGCAACACAGCTCACAGCAACCTCCAACTCCTGGGCTCAAGTCCACAGGTGCCAAGTCAGAACTTCTCTAACCTTTTAATCTTTTCCATTTACTTTGATACTTTCAGTCTCATGAGCGAAGCTGTTAAGAACTAGGCTTGAGGCTTGGCACCTGTGGCTCAATGGGCTAAGGCGCCAGCCATGTACACCTGAGCTGGCGGGTTCGAATCCAGCCCCGGCCGCCAAACAACAATGACGGCTGCAACCAAAAAATGGCCGGACGTTGTGGTGGGCGCCTATAGTCCCAGCTACTTGGGAGGCAGAGGCAAGAGACTTGCTTGAGCCCAGGAATTAGAGGTTACTGTGAGCTGTGATGTCACGACACTCTACTCAGGGTGACAGCTTGAGGCTTTGTCTCAAAAAAAAAAAAAAAAAAAAAAAGAACTAGGCTTGAGCTTTATCCATCTCTTCTACTGGAGCAGTGAGTACATGATAGATGTTCAAAGAATACCTGTTACATGATTGGGAAGTGGGTCCTTTTTGAAGTGGTATCAGTAGGGGTCATATGTGATGACCAGCCACCAATTCTCTGGCATCATGTGGCTGCTCACTCTTAGGCTATCCTGTGCTAAGCAGTAGGGACGAGGGGGTCTTAAAGAGTAAACTATGGGTCTTCTCTCCAATAGTCAATGAAAGGTGGAAAAGCCAGAAAGGAAAGGTTCGGTGCCTATAGCTCAAGTGGCTAGGGCGCCAGCCCCATACACTGGAGCTGGAGGGTTCGAATCCAGCCTGGGCCTGCCTAACTACAATTACAACCAAAAATAGCTGGACGTTGTGGCGGGCGCCTGTAGTCCCAGGAGGCTGAGGCAAGAGAATCACTTAAGCCCAAGAGTTGGAGGTTGCTGTGATGTCATGGCACTCTATCAAGGGCAACATAGTGAGACTCTGCCTCAAAAAACAAACAAACAAAAACAAACCAGTAAGGAAAGGTGCAAGGGGCAGAGAGAAGCAAGGGAATCCTCTAGAGACTAGAGCGAGTGAGAGTACTTTTTTTCCCCCCAGACAGAGTCTCACTCTGTTACCCAAGGTGAAGTACAGTGATATCATCACTGGTTGCTCACTGCAACCTCAAACTCCTGAGCTCAAGGGATCCTCCTGCCTCAGTCTTCCAAGTAGCTGGGACTATAGGTGTACACCACCACACCTAATTTGTTTATTTCTTTTTCTTTTTTTTTTTGAGACAGAGTCTCACTTTGTAACCTTCTGCAGAGTACTGTGGCATCATAGCTCACAGCAACCTCAAACACTTGGGCACAAACAATCCTCTTGCTGCAGCCTCCCCAATAGCTGGGACTACAGGTACCCGCCACAATACATGGCAATTTTTTTTTTTTTTTTTTTTTTGAGACAGAGCCTCAAGCTGTCACCCTGGATGCCGTGGCATAACAGCTCACAGCAACCTCCAATTTCTGGGCTCAAGCGAGTCTCTTGCCTCCATCTTCCAAGCAGCTAGGACTACAGGCGCCCGCCACAACGCCCGACCATTTTTTGGTTGCAGCCGTCATTTTTGTTTGGCAGGACCGGGGCTGGATTCGAACCCGCCAGCTCAGGTGTATGTGGCTGGTGCCTTAGCCCGTTGAGCCACAGGCGCCAAGCCAATAACTGGCAATTTGTACAGACGGGGTCATGTTCTTGCTCAGGCTGGTCTCAAACTCATGACTTCAGGTAATTCAGCAACTCAGCCTCCAAGGGTGCTAGGATTATAGGCGGCCTCCCAAAGTGCTAGGATTACAGGCGTGGGAAACCACACCCAGCCCAAACTTGTCTATTTTTTATAAAGACAGGGTCTTGCCATGTTGCTCAGGCTGGTCTTAAAGTATTAACCTCCAGTGATGCATCTGCCTCAGCCTCCCAAAGTGCTCGAGTTACAGATGTGAGCCACCACACCTAGCTAAGTGAGGGCTTTTGAGCCAACACATTGGAACTGGATTTTGTCCTTATTAGCATTTGACCTTAGGACTATTGTTTATTGTTTAACTTGTCTTATTCTCAGTTTTCTAATTTGCACAATAAGAACAACAAATATTTCCCAAGTGGGATTATTGTGAGGATTAAAAATATAACACAATATACCTTACAGCATCTTATATATGGTAAACATGCAATAAATGATAGCAACTATATTGTCATTAGCATAGTAAGCACAGATGGATCATCCCTAAAGGCTCCTCTGATGGTCAATAGATGCATACCAGAACAAGTGAAGAGTCTGAGGTTGCTGGGAGCTATGATTATGCCAGGGCACTCAACCTCAGGGCGAGAGTGAGACCTCTGACTCAAAAAAAAAAAAAAGAAAAAGAAAAGAAAGACTGTTCTTCACGAGCATAGGCAAGAAAAAAGAAAAAAAGCACAGGCACTGGAAGCTTTAAACATGTGTTTAAACGTAGCTCTGCCACAAAATAGCTGGGCTAGTGACCATAGCACACTATTTAACCTCTCTGAGCTTTAGTTTTCTTATTTAAGAAGTCTTGGCTCGGTGCCTGTGGCTCAATGGGCTAAGGTGTAAGCCACGTACACCTGAGCTGGCGGGTTCGAATCCAGTCTTGGCCCACCAAACAACAATGATGGCTGCAACCAAAAAAAAAATGGCCTGGCGTTGTGGTGGGCGCCTATAGTCCCAGCTACTTGGAAGGCAGAGGCAGGAGACTCACTTGAGCCCAGGAATTGGAGGTTGCTGTGAACTGTGATGCCGTAGCACTCTGTCCAGGGTGACAGCTTGAGGCTGTGTCTCAAAAAAAAAAAAAAAAAAAAAAAAGAAGTCTAGGTCGGGCAGCTGTAAGGATTACCAGGTAACACATTTGTGCTTGGCACACAGTAACAATTTCACTTGATACATGAAAGTGTTTTGTTTTGTTTAAGAGGTGGGGGTCTTGCTCTGTTGCCCAAGCAGGGGTGCAGTTGCATCATCATAGCTCATTGCACCCCCCAAATCCTGGGCTCCAGCAAGGAAATTATAGGTGCACTCCACTATGCCCAGCTAATTTTTTAATTTTATAGAGACAAAGTCTTACTACGTTATCTAGGCTGGTTTCGAACTATTGGTCTCAAGTGATCCTCCCACCTCTGCCTCTTAAGTAGTTGGGATAACAGGTGTGAGCCCTTGTACCCACCTGAAAGCATTTGTCTTGTATCCGGGGCCTCACACTAGAAGGAACTGAATAAATATGCTGAACCACACCCCACCTGGATGGAAGGGTGTTCAGAGTAAAAAATGCTCCTGTGAATTGGTAGGTACCCTTACCTCAGGCCCAGGCTAGCAATAATGATTAAAATCACAAGCACACACACCTTCTCAGCCAGCAATTCCACTTCTAGGGATTTATCTTCCACAGATACATTGTATTTGTACACAGGTCAAATGACAAACACACAGTGCATTAACTGAGTATCACTATCATATAGCAGAACCTCCATAGTTGATCATTTCCCTACATTGACCACCTGCTTAAGTTGACCTAATTTTCATATCCCAGACATGTAACTTATGTACTAAGGCCTAGTTCCTTAAGTTGACCAACTCCAAATGTTGACTTGTTTACTACAGTCCCTTGAGTGGTTAACTTACAGTGCTTCTACTCTAATTGCAAAAGACTGGAAAAAAACAACTATCTACAAGTGGAAACTAGTTAAAGTATAGAACAGTGCCTTATCGAGAATGCTGTGCAGTATTACAAAGAATGAGAAAGCTCTTTATGGACTGATACAGAATAAACTCAAGAGATACTGTTAAGTGAGAAAGGAAGGTACCAAACAATGTATACAGCACACAATGTTAAAAGAGTGAAACACATGTATGTGTTTGCTCATGTCTACAAAGTCTATTCTCCCAGGATGGGACTGGGAGGCTGGAAGTCATTTGTTCCTTTTGAATTTTATTTTATTTTTAAAATTTTATTTTTTGTAGAGACAGAGTCTCACTATGTCACCCTTGGTAGAGTTCTGTGGCATCACAGTTCACAGCAACCTCCAACTCCTGGGCTTAGGCAATTCTCTTGCCTCAGCCTCCCAAGCAGCTGGGACTACAGGCGCCCACCACAGTTCCTTTTGAATTTTGAATCACTTGAATCTATTACCTATCTGAAGAAAATGAGTTTAAAAAAAATTAAAAGGTGAGGGGCATGTGCAAGAAGGAAAGCAAGAGAGAGGAGAGCACGTTAAGATAACCTCCCACAAGAAGCACTTGGGACTCTAGGCCTAGAGACAGATTTTGGCCAGTTATTACACTATCAGAAGAAAATGACAACTCTGTTATTTGCATCTGATGACAACAAAAAACACCATTACTGTAAAACCAACTGCACTACAGCTGCCACTGTCTTTGATCTTTTGTCCTTGGATGCTGTTAAGCAGGGAGAAGACCAAGATACAAAATGAGGTTCCCCTATCCTCCGGGTTAAGGATATTCTATTATTATTATTATTATTCTATTCTAATAAGAATTCTAATTATTCTTCTAATAAGAATAGAAGGTTCAGCTCACTGCCTGTGGCTCAACAGGCTAAGGTGCCAGCCACGTACACCTGAGCTGGCGGGTTCGAATCCAGCCTGGGCCCGCCAAACAACAATGACGGCGGAAACCAAAAAATGGCTGGGCTTTGTGGTGGGCGCCTGTAGTCCCAGCTACTTGGGAGGCAGAGGCAGGACACTCGCTTGAGCCCAGGAATTGGAAGTTGCTTTGAGCTGTGATGCCATAGCACTCTATCCAGGGTGACAGCTTGAGGCTCTGTCTCAAAAAAAAAAGAATAGAAGGTTCTGGTTAAAATAAAATTTATCTTATGGTAGCTGGGAAGTAAAAAAAGGAAGAGAGGGAACCTAATCTTAGAAGAAGTAGGAGTCGTCTCTGCCTCCTACAAGTGGCTAGGGCGTCAGCCACATACACCAGAGCTGGCACATTCAAATCCAGCCCAAGCCTGCCAAACAACAATAACAACTGCAACCAAAAAAATAGCTGGGTGTTGTGGTGGGTGCCTGTAGTCCCAGCTACTTGGGAGGCTGAGCAAGAGAATCATTGTGATCAAAACAATTGCCCAAAGAGGGCACCTTTGTTCAATATAAAATATTAATGCAGTATATATAAGCTCTAAGTACAACTTAAGTCATAAATAATTCATATGTGTGGCCTTTTAAAACCCACTGAAATGAAAGTATTCCACTGACAAAAATAATAATAGTCAATTCCAGGTCTATTAAGGACTTAAATATGACTGTAAAACATTTAGAAGAGAAATAATATAGACAAATGTCTTTAAAGACCTCAAGGAAAGGAGGGTTTATTCAATATCTTTACAAAAAATCATGGAAGAAAAGATTCAACTACATTAAAGTTTAGATATTCTAGTCATCAAAAAACATAACATGAAGAAAGTGAAAAGGAAAACCACAAACTGAAAGACTACATTTGTAACATGTATAGACAAAATATTAATATTCAGAATATATAAAGAATTCCTACAAATCCATTTACAAGCCAGATCAAAAGAAAATGGACCAAAGATTTGAACATTTTACAAAGAGAAAACATGAATGGTCAATAGATGTAAGACATGATTTGCAACCCCACCTGTAATCTGAGAAATGCAAATTAAAACTGTAAGATACCATCTCACACCTTTCAGCTCCATAAAAATTTAAAAGTCTGATTATATCAAGTATTAACAAAGATGCAAAGCAATGGAAACTCATGCTGCTAGTTACAGTATAAAGTCAAACACAGGAAAAGAAACCGGCATTACCTTCTGATCAGGCAAGGCCATTCCTGTGTAGACCCTATATAGCAAAAATTCTCAAAGAGAAGTCCCAGGACCTGCAGCAGTAGCAGCATTATCTAAGAACTTGTTAGAAATGAGAATTCTTTTTGAGACAGAGTCTCACTAGGTCGGCCCTCTCAGTAGAGTGCGGTGGTATCTTAGCTCACAGCAATCTCAAACTCTTGGGCTTAAGCGATTCTCTTGCCTCAGTCTCCCAAGTAGCTGGGACTACAAGGCATCCACCACAACACCCAGCTTTTTTTGTTGTTGTTGTCATTGTTGTTCCACAGGTCTGGGCTGGTTCAAATCCACCAGCCCTGGTGCATATGGCCAATGCCCGAACCACTGAGCTATAGGCGCCCAGCCTAGAAATGCAAATTCTCAGGGCTTCAAACTTGACACACACAATCAAGCACTCTAGGGGTGGAGCCGAGCAATGTATGCTGTAAACAAGCCTTCCAGGTGATTCTGAAGGGTAGCTAAGCTTTGGAAACTCTCCCCAAACTTTGAATCCTTGAACATGTACATGTGTATGAAGAACACATAGAGTGTTCACGACAGCATTGTTTGGAATGGCAAAATCAAAGGAACAACCCAAATAATCACTGGCAGTAGAATGGATATGTAATTAAGACATAATCATATCAAAGATATAAAAATGAACTATAGCTATATAGGTAACATGGATGAATGTATGTTGAATGACAAAGCAAACTGCAGATGAGAACACAAAGCATACAACTAAATGGAAGTTTAAAATTATTGTTTAGAGATATATTCCTACATAGTAAAACTTTTTAAAAAAGGAAGGGAATGATACACAAAACTCAAGAAATATGGGTAGAGGAGTGGCTGTGATTGGGGAGGAGTACACAGAGGGCTCTAAGGTGCCAACATATGTTTGATTTCTTAAACCGGGTGCTGCGTTTACAAATGATCATTTTCCTGTTCTTGAAACTGTAAATAAGCATTAGCTATTCTCCTATATTTATGTCAAATTTATTTTCTTTTATATGTTTCTTAAGAAAAAAAAAGTGTAATACTCCGAGCCAGAACTGAAATCACTAACTCCATATGCAGCTTCCAAAGGGTTAAGTCTATTTCTCGCCTGTGGGTGGAAGGGTAGGCAGCAGCTGGGGCACTGTGGGAGCTCCTGGCTCCAGCTGGCTCCAGCCTGGATCAAGCACCACGCCCAGGAACTGGCACCTGTGGAGGGAGGCTTCTGGACAGGTGGCACCTGCAGCCCTTGGTGACCTGATACATGTGAGGGGCTGGGCCTAGTCAGATGGATTATAGGCCTGCTTCTGTCAGAGCCCCTCCATCTGGTAAGGAAGTTTGCTGGTAACTGCTTGGAGCTGGTGAAAAGGGGAAGAGGGTCTAGGATGCAAGATGGGGGTGGAGAAGGAAGTGGGTGGGCTGGGCTCAGATACTATGGGAGGGTAGTGGGATTAATACCTGCTGAGAATGTGATTAGGTTTCTTGGAAAGGGCTCATCTATCTAACTAATGCTCCCTGAAAGCTGTCTCCCTGTGGCTTTTCTCTGCTGGACAGATGGTGTCTGAGCTGCCTCAGGGGGTGGGCTCCTTGAGGGAGTAGTGGAGATGGGGTGGGACCTGCTTCCTAGTTTCCAGAGGGCTGTTAGGCCATGAGACTCTCTGCCTTCCAATAATGATGATGATGATGATGATCAGAGCTAACAACTGTTACTGAGGCACTGTCCTAAACTCTTCACAAAACTTAACTACCATTTAATTTTCACAGTACCCAACTGCCTATTGCCTAGACTATGGGTTTGCAAGTGAGGAAACTGACACTTGCCCAAAGTCCAATAGCAAGCAAATGAGGACTTGAATGCTGATAGTCCAATTCCACAGCCCCACCAGGAAACCACTATTGGCCATGGCATCTTCCCCCTCTCATTAAACAGCAGCAAGGCTTCTTCCACTTGCTCAGGTCAAAAACCTGGACTCCACTCTTCCTCACTCCTCACCCAATAATCAGCAAATCCAGTTGGCCCAATATTCAAATTACACTGAAGCTCTGACCTGCTCACACTTCTACCATCCTTCTGCCCTGGTCCAATCATCATCCACCTGGCCTCTCACTCACTCGTCTCTTGTTCCCACCCTTGCCCAGACGGTTTGTTCTCCACACAGTGACCACAGAGATCCTCCTAAAACTTCAGTGGGATCCTATCACTTCTTGGCTCAAAATCCTTACTTTCCACTGCTCTCAGAAAAAAAGCAAGTTCCTACGCAGCCTTACAGAAGACCTGATCCTGGCTACCTCTCAGACATAATTCCCCCTACTTTCTCCTGGCTTACTCAATGGCAGCCAGGCTGGCCTTCCTGCTGTACTTTATATTGGAGAGTACTTTTTTTTTTTTTTTTGTAGAGACAAAGTCTCACTTTATTGCCCTTGGTAGAGTGCCATGGCATCACACACAGCTCACAGCAACCTCCATCCAACTCCTGGGCTTAAGTGATTCTCTTGCCTCAGCCTCCCGAGTAGCTGGGACTACAGGCGTCCACCACAATGCCCGCTATTTTTCTGTTTTGCAGTTTGGCCAAGGCCGGGCTTGATCCCGCCACCTTTGGTATATGGGGCCACCTTTGATATATGGGGCCGGCATCCTACTTGATGAGCACAGGCGCCACCTGTAGAGTACTTTTTGTGCTTGCTATTCCCTTTGCCTGCAACACCCTGCCCCCAAATGCCTGCATGGATCATGCCCTCACTGCAATCAGGTTCATTGTCACCTTATCAGAGAGGTCTTCCTGACTACCCTACCCTTCTTTTCTCATCCCTGACTCCCTTACCCTGCTTCATTTTTTCTTATAGCACCTGACACATTTACTTAGAATCTGTCATCCCTACTAGAATGTCATTGGAAGAGAACAGGAACTTTGGTTTGTTCAGACTATCTGCTCAACCTGTAGCTCAATGCCTGGCATATCGCAAGAACTCAATAAATTTTTTTTTTTTTTTTTTTGAGACAGAGCCTCAAGCTGTCACCCTGGGTAGAGTGCTGTAGCATCACAGCTCACAGCAACCTCCAATTCCTGGGCTCAAGCGAGTCTCTTGCCTCCACCTCCCAAGTAGCTGGGACTACAGGCGCCTGCCACAACGCCCAGCCATTTTTTGGTTTCCGCCGTCATTGTTGTTTGGCGGGCCCAGGCTGGATTTGAACCCGCCAGCTCAGCTGTATGTGGCTGGCGCCTTAGCCCGTCGAGCCACAGGCGTCGAGCCAATAAATATTTGTTAATGAACAAATGAATGAATGATCAATATCCCTCAGGAAGTGACTCAACCTCACAGGGGAGGAAGGCTGCCTGAGTGCCTTTGACTTTCTTAGTCTTGATGTCCTTCAGTAGCCAAGGCAGGGTTCAATGTCCTTCCCTATTATGAAATGTCCTAAATGCACAACATCACCACTGTGTCATCACTGTGCCTGCACACATGCACACACACACACACTCACACAGAGCTGGATCAGGGTTAGTCTGGAAAGAATTAAGCCTGGGCAGTTGGAGCCCAGGTTCAGTGGACTCTAGGTTCACTTGTTTTTAGGTGATTATCTTTGCTACTGCTGGCCCATCTAGGTCTCCCAGTCATTTGTCCCTGCACTGCATACACTCTGGCTTTTAAGGAATAAAAAGGTATTAGAGGGTTTTGAACCAAGAAATGACAGGGTCCAATATACATTTTTTTTGTAGAGACAGAGTCTCACTGGCTTGGCGTCTATGGCTCAACAGGCTAAGGCGCCAGCCATGTACACCTGAGCTGGCGGGTTTGAATCTAGCCTGGGCCCGCCAAACAACAATGATGGCTGCAACCAAAAAATAACCAGGTGTTGTGGCAGGCGCCTGTAGTCCCAGCTACTTGGGAGGCAGAGACAAGAGATTTGCTTGAGCCCAGGAATTGGAGGCTACTGTGAGCTGTGATGCCACAGTACTCTATCCAGGGTGACAGCTTGAGGCTCTGTCTCAGAAAGAAAAATGAGTCAGAGTCTTAGTTGATCACCCTCGGTACAGTGCCGTGGCATCACACAGCTCACAGCAACCTCCAGCTCCTGGGCTTAGGCGATTCTCTTGCCTCAGCCTCCCGAGTAGCTGGGACTACAGGCGCCCACCACAACGCCCAGCTATTTTTCTGTTTTGCAGTTCAGCAGAGGCCGGGTTTGAACCCGCCACCTTCGGTATATGGGGCCAGTGCCCTACTCTATGAGCCACAGGTGCCGCCCCCAATATAAATTTTAAGAGGATCACTGGATGTTATGTGGGTAACAGATTAGAGGTGGGCAAAAGCAGGCAGACCAGGGAGGAGGCTGCTATAGTTATCTAGGTGAGAGATGACGGCAGATTGAGAGAAAGAATGAGTAAAAGCCGTGCCTTCTTACAGTCTAAAGTCTCCCAGCCTTTGCCCAGGCCATTTCTCCTGCTAAGTATGAAACAGCAACAGCACATGCTGGGGACTCAATGCATAGGTTTCTACTTATTGGTACAGCATCTCATTAATCCTCCCAACAGTCCTGTGAGGTGGGTTCAAGAGTTATCCACATTTTACAGAGAAAACTTAGGATCTAAGAGGTAAAGCCACCTGTTAAAGATTATACAGCAAGCTGCCAACATCCAAAGCCTGTCTTCTCCCCACTTGTGTAGGCTACTTCCAGCTAGGATTCATCCACGCACTATCCAGGCTTTAAAGTACAGTGCCAAGCAACTCCATTCCAGGAAGCCTTCCCTAAGCAATGGTCTGTTCTCCCACTGAGCTACTGAGAACCTAGCTATAGGGCTACTATTCACTGAGCACTCCCTGGTGCTACGTACACTGACATGTGCTATCTCACACAATATTCCAATGACCCAAGGAGCCACATACTCGGTGGCATCTATCTTACAGGTGAAAATAGAAAAGCTTAGAGAGACAAAATCATAGGCAAGTAAGTTGTCTGTTGTCTTATTTGCTTGGCGCTGGGCCATTTTTTTTTTGTAGAGACAGAGTCTTGCTTTATCGCCCTCGGTAGAGTGCCGTGGCGTCAAACAGGTCATAGCAACTTCCAACTCCTGGGCTTAGGCGATTCTCTTGCCTCAGCCTCCCAAGTAGCTGGGACTACAGGCACTCGCCACAACGCCCAGCTATTTTTTTTTTCTGTTTTTGTAGTTCAGCCGAGGCCGGATTTGAACCCACCACCTTTGGTATATGGGACCAGTGCCCTTACTTGACCACCCTGGGCCATTTTTTTTTTTTTTTACTTTCTTTTGATTTTCTTTTTTAAAAATGAATTTCGCCTGTTCAGTGGTTAGAGCGCTGGCCACATACACTGGGGCTGGCAGGTTTGAATCCAGCCCAGGGCTGTCAAACAACCATGACAACTACAACAACAAAAAAATAGCCACGCATTGTGGCAGGTGCCCTTAGTCCCAGCTACTTGGGAGGCTGAGGCAAGAGAATCATTTAAACCTAAGAGTTTGAGGTTGCTATGAGCTGTGATGCCAAGGCACTCTACCAAGGGTGATATACTGAGACTCTGTCTCAAAAAATAAAAAAAGGGTGGCACCTGCTAGGGCGCCAGTCACATACATCAAAGCTGGCGGGTTCGAACCCAGACTAAAACAACAATGACAATTGCAACAAAATATAGCTAGGCGTTGTGGCGGATGCCTATAGTCCTAGCTACTTGGGAGGCTGAGGCAAGAGAATTGCTTAAGCCCAAGAGTGTGAGGTTGCTGTGGGGTGTGATGCCACAGCACTCTGTCCAGGGTGACAGCTTGAAACTTTGTCTCAAAAAAAAAGAATGTATTGGCTCGGCGCCTGTGGCTCAGCGGGCTAAGGCACCAGCCACGTACACCTGAGCTGGCGGGTTCGAATCCAGCCCAGCCTGCCAAACAACAATGACGGCTGCAACCAAAAAATGGCCGGGCGTTGTGGCGGGCGCCTATAGTCCCAGCTACTTGGGAGGCGGAGGCAGGAGACTGGCTTGAGCCCAGGAACTGGAGGTTGCTGTGAGCTGTGATGCCACTACACTCTATCCAGGGTGACAGCTTGAGGCTGTCTCAAAAAAAAAAAAAAAAAAAAAGCTAGATATTGGCAGCACCCATAGCTCAGTCGGCAAGGGTGCTGGCCCCATACACCTAGGGTGGCAGGTTCAAACCAGGCCCAGGTCTGCTAAGCAACAATGACAACTACAAGCAAAAAAAAAAAAAAAATGTATTTCATTTACTTTTTTCCTTTTTAGTCATTGGTCAAGAGGGGATCTCCATAGATCAGAGCTGTTATGCTCTGAAATGTAAGCAGCTTTTTTTGTCCTCTTGACCAGATTCTAAAATCCACAAAGGACAGTTTGTTTATACATCTTACAGTGCTGGGTCTGAGCCTAAGACTTTGGCACAGGAGATCAGAAATGTCAGGCGTTCTTGCTAAGGTCACATGGCAATATGAAGGTGGAAAGAGGGTAGTGAGAGGTCCTTTCCTTTTAGGGTGGCGCCTGTGGTTCAAAGGAGTAGGGCGCCGGCCCCATATGCTGGAGGTGGCAGGTTCAAACCTAGCCCGGGCCAACTGCAAAAAAAAAAAAGAAAATACACCTTTTAGCTCTTTAAAAGCATCAAGCACTGTTCCAGCCATGACCCTACAGACAGGTGAAAGGCATATATCCCAGCCTCATTCTAAAGAAACTTGCACAGCGGAAAGGAAGGGGCAATGACTTTCAGTTCCCGTAATGTGTCTAGAAGCAGCAGCTGACTCAGCTAGATGATGTCACCTTCCCAAACCTCCTGACCAGCAGCTGAGATGGTAAGAGCAGGAAACTGGGGGATACTTAGCTGGCTAAGTCCAAACATGCCTTTGGCAAATGCCTATAGTAACCTAGGCTCTGGTGGCATCGTCCTATAGATAAGCTGGACATCCTCTTAGTTGGGAGGACACTAGGTATCCTTCAAGACCCTAAAACCAAGATGCTGGATGGTGCCTGTGGCTCAGCGGGTAGGGCACCAGCCCCATATACTGAGGGTGGCGAGTTCAAACCCGGCCCTGGCCAAACTGCAACAAAAAAATAGCTGGGCATAGTGGTGGGGGTCTGTAGTCCCAGGTACTTGGAAGGCTGAGGCAAGAGAATTGCCTAAGCCCAAGAGCTAGAGGTTGCTGTGTGTTGTGATGCCACAGCACTCTACTAAGGACAATAAATTGAGACTCTGTCTCTTAAAAAAAAAAAACAAACCCACGATGCTTCTCCAACTCTTTTATTAAGCAGCTTTATGCACCTTCAGAACCAACAATGCTTTGTTTATTTGAAGGGTGGAATGTGGCAGTGCCCATGGCTCAGTGGGTAGAGCACAGGCCCTATATACTACTGTGGGTGGCAGGTTCAAACCAGGCCCCGGCCAAACTGCAACAAAAAAATAGCTAGGTATTGTGGACGCCTATAGTCCTAGCTACTTGGGAGGTTGAAGCAAGAGAATCACCTGAGCCCAGGAGTTGGAGCTGTGAGCTGTGTGACGCCATGGCACTTTACTAAGGGTGATAAAGTGAGACTCTATCTCTACAAAAAAAAAAAAAAAAGAAAAAGAAAAACTGAGGCAAGAGGATCACTTGAGCCCAAGTTGGAGGTTGCTGTGAGCTATGATGCCACAGCACTCTACCCAGGGTAACAGCTTGAGACTCTGTCTCAAAAAAAAAAAAGGAATGAATGGTGGAATGGTGGAAAGAAGCCTGGCTTTAGAGCTAGAAAACCTAGCTCTGAATGAATTCAGGTTTCATGGAGTACAAGCAGCAGGAAACCGGGCATACAACTTCAGTTTTCTTTTCTCACTGGAAAACAAAGTAGGGCCAACAGACCATTTACCACACAGATGAGGTTGGAGAATTAAATGAGAAAAAAGATGCAGAGTGCCTGGCATGGGATAGGTGCTCAATAAATGGTAGTCCCCATTCTTCCCACTGGAGCTTTCTAGGGGAGATGTGAAAGATCTTCACCTATAACACAAAGGGAAATAAAGGCATAGACTGTGCCCACCAGTGTCAGAACTGAGTATCTGAGAGGGCTCAAGTCTCAGATGAGCCAAGTTCAATCCTGTCTTGCTTTTTCTCTGTCCACAAAATCTTTACTTCATATATTTGCAGCTTTCTCCTCAATCTACTCTCAGCTCAAGCATCAACTCCTTAGAAAGGCCTTCCTTGCCCACTGTGTATATACAGTTGCTTCCCTAGATACTTCATTACTCAGTTTCATTTTCTCTACAGCATTTAATGCACTATCTGAAATCATCTTATTTGTTTCTTGGGTTAGTTGTCTCCCCTACTAAAATAAGAGTTTCTTTTTTTTCTTTTTTTTTTGAGGCAGAGCCTCAAGCTATCACCCTGGATAGAGTGCTGTGGCATCACAGCTCACAGCAACCTCCAATTCCTGGGCTCAAGTGAGTCTCCTGCCTCTGCCTCCCAAATAGCTGGGACCACAGGTGCCTGCCACAACGCCTGGCCATTTTTTTTTTTTTTGGTTGCAGCCATCATTGTTGTTGTTTGGCGGGCCCGGGTTGGATTCGAACCCGCCAGCTCAGGTGTACGTGGCTGGCGCCTTAGCCTGTTGAGTCACAGGCGCCGAGCCTAAATCCGTGTACTTAACAGGAATCAGTAAACTTTCTAGGATAGTGGTTCTCAACCTGTGGGTGGCGACCCCTTTGTAACAATGAAAATACATCGCGG